>CAJHQP010009739.1:0-21243 GCA_905132765.1 Moricandia arvensis
TTCAATTTGGGCAATTTTCTAAGTTTTTGTCATAAAAAAAATACCTACAAAAAAAATGATCGAAAGATATTTTATTGAATAGACAAAAGATCATTTTACTCTTTCTTTATAAATATATAAATATAAATATAAAATTAAAAATATTTTTATAGTTTGAGAATTATATGTTTTCAAATTCAGTTTTTATAAAAAATTCAGAATTTGTTTTCCAAATTTTTTGAAATTTTAAAATAATTTTCAAATTAATTTTAAATTTAATATTTATTTATTAGTTTTAAAGTTTCTTACTCCACTTCCAAACCCTATCCATTAACTCTAATTATCATTTTATATAGTTAAATTTAAGAAAAGTTCTTTTAGTAAAAAAAATTAAAAGGGTATCCTAAAAATTTTCTCTAACAATTTTAAATTTAGCAGATTAAAATAAGGGATAGTCGAAAATAGAGGGTATTGAGAATACACGTTTAGGAATAGGGTAAACTAAATTAATTTCCTTTCAGAAAGTCTATCTAAGATATGGGTGTTCTATCCAAATGTTAATTCCTTTTATTTTGCTTTTAATATTATAGTTAAAAAAAATAGTTACCATATTAATATTATATACTTTGGTTTTGATTCAATTTATATACTAGTAGTATTTGATTTATTCAGTTTATAGCAAAAATTATAATTATATTTACTTTTATAACTATATTTAGATTTAAACATGTATTTCATACGCTAACTTTCAAACAGAATATTTTCTGATTTATTTAACTATTAAAATAAATAACATAATATTAATATCATAATATTATTAAATAACAATATTTTACCATAAAAAATTATCAATAAAAAGTTAAAAATTATGTTTATTAATTTGATAAAGGTGTACGAATACAAAATAGCTTTTTAACTTATAACAAAATAAAAATTACTAAAATAAATATTTTAAATATGAATATCATATTACTAAATAAATTATATATATATATATATTATTAATTTTATTACAAATTGTTTTGTTCTAGTCCATTTATATACCGAACCATATCTATATATTGAACTTTAAAAACTAACATTAATTTTGTTTATTTGGTATTACCAGGTCCGAATTGTGATGGGATAATTTTTAATTAATCAAGGAAAATAAGAATGTGATGCCTTAAGGGTGATTATTACCCGGCTTTTAAAGCGTGAAATTATTTTTTGACTAAACATTGTGTATATTGTTTTTTGTTAAACTTTGTGTCATAATTTTTTTTTTTTAATTCGTATGTGTGCTAAAAATTTGGATTTTGAAGAAAATTATTATTTTGTGATATACTAAATATTTTATTCAATATTTTAAAACTATATGAGAAATAATTATCATTATTATAATTATTAGCTTAATTTAGTGTTTTCTTTCCCGATCCGCATCCGCGATCGAACCAATAAACTCAGTGACCCGTAGGGCTGGGCAAAATATCCGGACCCTAAGACCTGACCCGGAACCAACCCGAAAATCATGCTCCCGAACCCGATCGGGATCCGGGGTAAATAAACGAATGAGTCTTCAATTGATGTATCCGAAGAACGCGGTACTGAATCCATTCCGAACCGAGAACCGAATGAGTATCCGAAGATATCCAAAATGTAAATATGTATCTTAAAATATTAGTTATAATTATACTTATAATTAGTTAAATATTAAAATTAAAATTATAAATTAAATATATTAGTTATTTTCAGTATTTTCTGTATTTTGGATAAAAAGATTGTTTGGATACAAAAACTCAAACAAAACCGTGTTAAATGAGTATTTTGATTATTTTTTTGTACTTTTTAGGAGTTTGGTTACAAAATACCCGAATCAAATCGGGTAATATGGTTACTTTGGATACAAATACCCGAACTCGTTTCAGATACATTGATTATTTGGTTATTTTCAGGTTCCTAATCATTTGAGCCGAACCTACCCGGACCCGGAAGAAGCCGACTCGAACCCGACCCGAAATTTTATAATACTCGAATTGAGTTTAATTTCAAACTCGAAAAACCCGAATCCCGAAAGAACTGATCCGTACCCGAATGCCGATGCCTAGTGACCCATATATAATTCGTTTCAGTTTTAATGGAAAATCTTGTTAGTTAAAAATTTGATAAAACTTGGTAAAAGCTCAAGCTTGTCATTAGCATGTGACTCGACACCGGTTAATCCGGTAAAATCCCCCAAAATATGATAATATTCTAAAAAAATAAATATATTTTCCATATATTTAAATATTTTATAAAACTTAATAAATTATTCGTAGAACCTTAGAAATATAACTGATTTTAATCCTCATTGTCATCCACCAACCTATTATGAAATGATTAACATCATAGTGGGCTAGTAATTTTTAAGGTAGATGTAATTATAGATTTCGGCAAACAAGAATGAGTGACACTGCCTTTTTGTGATCCAAATAGGTAGTGAAGATAGTTGTATGCATAGTAAAAATAACGTGAAAAGATTAATCAGAATCTTTATAAAATTGTAATCAAATCTAGTAATAAGTTTTAAGAATTAAAAAATTAAAATTTTATGAGAACAAGTTCATAAATAAATCTTTAATATGATACATTACCGAAATAAACTGTAAAAAAAAAATTTAACGACCTTTAGAAACAATTATATTTTTTATTATTATATTATATATTGTGATATTACATTCATCTTATTGTCATTGATGAAATATTATATAAGTTTTCCCAATTAATTAAGAAACTAATAGATTTTTTAATAATACTAAAATTTTGTATTAATCTTCGGAAAACAAACAAGTTCATGGAACTGAAGTAATTTTAGTAAAATATTTTTAATGTACATATATAAATACTAAATATTTAATTAATATAATATTAGGTGATATTTAATTTTTGTTTCCTATTTTTATTTTTTTAATTAATTAGTCAATTGTAAAATATAATTTCCTAATATATAGCTCATTAATAAATACAATTAAATGATAATGGCACACTTGTAATATTAAAGAAAATTAAGGAGACCTCAAAAAAAGATCTTGTATTGTAATAGTATTTAAACTTTTCTAAAAAAATATCAAGAATTTTGGTCAAAAACTGAATAAATCGTATTCAAATCATAACAAATGTGGTTTCAACGTCTAACTTTTATAATCTGAAAAAAAAAAATAGAGCATAAACTAAACTCAATCCGAATCAAAAACATCAACTATAGGATTCTATAAACGAGAGTATCTTTAGATGTCAAGGTCATCAAGATCTGGTAAAGGGAACCTGAGAAGAGCTGCAATTCCAGTATGCTTAGCCAATTGTTCACCAGAAACATGCATGGAAGAAAAATATAAAAGCCTCTCCTCCAAACTCTTTCACCGACTCCACAAAATCCACATACTTCTTCCTTTTTTCCACGTCAGCATTCTTGAACAGCTCATCTGTAATGAGAAGTGTTTGGATTGCCTTTCTTTCTTGAGCAAACTCCACATGCTTCGGTCCGTAGCATGCCCGATATGGATCCTTATCAAACATGGTGAAGAAAGCCCTGAGAGCGTTCACCTCTTTTGATGCTTTTGTATCTTGGATCATCTTCATCACTTTGGGGTCACTCAGAACCTCTCCAAGGCTATGTCTATATCCTGAGTTTGCATGCACCACAAGTATACGTGACTTGTTCTCACTTATACCTCTCAACTCTCTTCTCTCTGCTTCCAACAACAAGTGGCGATGAAACTGATCCTTTGTAAAGCCAGGACTTGCGATCACTACACACCTAACCACACTGAAGTCAACGTGTTTCACAAACGCACGCACAACCTTCTCAAAGAATTTTTTCAACGCAGGCTCGTAACCAGCATGCTTACGATTTGGAATTGATGTTTCTATTGGTGCACCCACACTTTTTCCGACAAGGAATATTTGTGCATGTCCTTCTTGCATTAGAACTACAGCTATAGCATCACTGGATACATGTTCTGTTGCCTGCTTGAGTGTATCAATAGCCAATGAGTCCCATATTTTTTTTCTCAATAGAAAACGTCGTTTCGGCACCAGCTCCAATGTATGGTATGCACCAACCGTACGTGCTCGTTCTCAAGGATATTCGTCCCACGTATGCGCAAACATCACCGTCTTTGTCATAGGTTACCTCCTCAACTTGCACTTCTAGCTTCAGTGTTAGACGTTCAGATTCTAAAGGTTTAGAGTCGTCAAGTTTAGAGTCTACACGTTTTTTGGAGCCAGCACGTTCATCAGAGTCTACACGTTTAGAATGTCCTCTCTCTCTCAGAACCTTTTCTAGATGTGATAGCCATTACACTATCGCCATGAGCAATTAAGTTATAAGTAAACCAGAGATCATCCGAGTCCTCTGCCATCAGTTTAACGCTTCCTACTCCATCACGAACAAAATCCTGGAGAGGATTTTCATCTTTCAAGCTTTTTTTAATCAATTTAATCTCTAGAGATGCGTATATTCCTTAGAGAAACTTTTGTTTTTGTAAAAGCAAATTAATCTTTTTATATAGAGAGAGCTCTAAGGGTTTTTTTTTCTTTTCCTTCTTTTGTTGAGTTTTAGTGTTTTCTGTAAAGTAACAAATAGTTTTAGGAAATATGTATATCATTCGCAAAGGAGAAGATCTGACGTACGTCGACTCTCGAGATATACTCTAACAATATGGACATTTATCTAAATATACATGTCATTATATCCCCACATATTAGGAGACTTAGGCCATCTTTAACCCGGGTCTCTTAAGATGGGGTTCTTAATTTTTTTGTCCTCTTTTTAATTTTTTTTTTTTTTTTTTACATTTTCCGGATAAGAGACGTCTCTTATGTCTCCTATTTAAGAGACGGTTCTTAAGTTTTCTTAGTTAAAATTAAGATACGGTCTCTTAAAAAAATAAGAACCCCTTGTTAAGAGACCTGCATTAATCATGCCCTTATCTATAACATCTAGTCCTTATCTTAATATTTTCCCTCTCCTTCTCAGTTTCGGTCATGGTATAAGAAATATCTTTTTTCCTTTTCCTTTTTTTATCTCCGATTCACTTTTTGTTTCATTGGATAAATATTTCATATTTTATATACTAAACACAAATATAGCCAATAAAATTTTGATACATGGCATACGTTTATAATTTAAAAAAAAACAGAAATGCAAAAAAAAAAATCGAAGGCAGAAAAAACAGTTTCATTCATCAACCGGTTTATATAATTTATTTTCTACACAAAATAACAATCCTTATTATTTCTTCTTATGATCTCCACTTGGAACCGTTGATCTTTCTCTTATTCTTGTCGCCATATAATTAAATTCATTTAAAAATTTAAGTTCCTAAATTTTTTGCAACAGCTTCCATTGTTTTTTTCTGAAATTGTAAGTTCCTAAATTTGTTGCTCTGATACATTAATCAAAAACTTCTAATGAACATATCTACACTGCCAAATCTACAATTTTAGATAAAGGTTGAAATAGTTCTTGGTTACACAACAATAGTCTTCTAAAGAAAGGTTATTCAATGAAATGAAGAAAAGAAGAACACAATATGCTACGGACTAATAGACGGAGGAGCTACTCCAAATTAGATGAAGAAGATTAAATCAGGTTGTGATTGGACAATGTGTTCGCCATTAAAGGTGGAGGTGGTACTTACAGTGGCAAACCCAGAAGAAAGTTGTGATTGCTGATTCTGGTGAGATCTCTAAAGACAAATGGGATGAAGAAATATGACAGAACACAACCTCAAACTTGCACATCTGGTTCTGTTCATGTGAGAAAATCCTCTCTCTTTTTTTTTTAATTGTAGTTTCATAGATGTGATGATCTGAATCCTAACACTATGCCAATGTAGCTTACAAACGTTGCAGTGAGCAGTAACGCACGACCGATTGTATGGCTCGTGGATTAAAGCTACCATCTTTGTAGCAGCACTAGAGAGATTCTATAGATTGATTGATAGTTTCTTTAATGCCAAATAAGCTCTTCGTTGTGTTAATTTCTACCAAAATAACAAAAAATCAGTAAAATGGTCAGACACCTAATAGTTTTTTTTGGGGGTTATGTATAGTTGTTTAATGATGGGATCATATCCGAATGTTTTACTCGTGTCTTAGCGTTGAGTTTAAGAGATTAAACACAAACAAACCGATAAAATCGATGTCACATTACTTGAAACTGTTCTACCAAAACAGAGGAGTACAGAACATGAGAAATATGATAGTGTAGTGTGATATAAACCCACAACTCTTTACACCTTCTAACCTCTAATGACTTAAGCCTAATCTTCACAGTAGTCTGTGATTTTTTTTACAAAAAAGCATAAGAACTAGTAACAAGTATTTGTTTGATTGCATTTTGATCTGTGAATATACACCATGAATCCTTGATTTATTTGTTTCCTAGACGCGCACGAATTGTTTAGATATTATATTCTCCAACAAAGCTTTTATTTAGTTTCAGCCAGAATAGTTGTGGAAATGGTCGTTTTAGCTCAATGCTCTAGGAAGCTGATGCCCATGTGGAAAGCATCTGAAGTCATTGACTTGATAGGGGCTGTCACCAGTGACCAGACCACCAGCATAGCCATCTTTCTTTCTATGCTCATTCCTAAAGAGCTTGAGAGCACAAGGGAATAGAAGTTAGAATCAGTCATGAGAAGGGCAAACCAAAGAGTTTTTTTCTTTATTTATTACAAGAGGATCTTCTTTAATCTTACTTTTTTTCTAAAAATAAAGTACAAACCTTATAAAAGAAAGCTACGTCTATCACGATCACTAATGTTCACATCAACCAACCATTTAAAGAAATCTTTCCAAGAAAGAAAGATAACAAAGTTGAAGATACTTAATAGCTGGTGATTAACCACCTTTTTTTGGACAAACCATCTAGTTGTTACCAAAAGTAAACAACCGTACATGAGAAATTATTGTTTAATTTTATTATTCATTTTAAATCAATGTTTTTTTTCTCATGTAAGCTGTTTGGTACTTCTATTTTATCAGGAAAATTTTCTCAAATAATTTTCTTAAATGTTTTGTCACCAAAATAATCATCAAAAATTATGACTGAAATACTTTTTTCTTTAAATTAAAAATTTTAATATTTTTTTTCAAAATTTTACACTCACTCTCAAAACTTCATCCCATAACTCTAAACACTAAATTTAGATCAGTTGACCATATAGGTATAAATGCATGTTTAAACAATTTAATAAAGTTTATTTTAAATATTTTTTTCAAAAGTTATTTCTATAATAATTTTTTAAAAAGTTATTTTAGGGTATTTCTCATTTTATTATGATGATAATACAAAGTTTACTTAACTATTTAAATCTAGAAGATGCGGAGCTCCAATCACGTTAAGATATTTAATGTTGTAATGAAATAATTAAACTTATAAATTAAGAATCTTAAACTAAGAGCATGTTTAACGGTAAAAACCCATATGGGTTTCTTAATTTTCATTTTTTCTGTTTTTTAAAAAAAAAAAAAAAAAAAAACATAAATTAATCAATTGCGGGCGCCACGTGTCAGTGGGCCCGCAAATAGTTGAAGAAACATCAGAAAGCGGTTCTTATTTAGAAGACAGAAGAAACGTTTTAGTCTTATATGTGGGGCCCCCTCTGTTAAGAGACACCATGAAGAGCCTGCGTTGCACATGCTCTAAGAGAATCTATTTGCATCTCGAAATCGTGATCGTCTACATACATGTCTTTCCGCTGACACTGAAATAACGACAGCTGTTTAGTTTCGGTCTTTATATATAAATCAACGGTCCCCTTTCTCTGTAAAACTCACCCTCTTCCCTTCACTGGTTTCAGCTAGAAGTATCGATTTTAGAGGTTTTTCTTAGGATCTCTCTCTAAATTACAGGTCGAGTAGCTCGGATTGTTTTCAAATTAGGGTTTTTGATTGATTCAGGAGATCGATAGTTCACCGATTTTTGCTGCAAAGTATCGATTTTTAGGGCTTTTCTCATCAAATTGGCTAATCCAATTGATTCGGAGCTCGAGATTTCACGAATATTAGCTATAAAGTATTGATTTTTAGGGTTTTATGGAAGACGGCGAGCTCGAGTTCTCGAACCAGGAAGTGTTTTCAACTTCCGATATGAATGGGTTAACACCACCCAACCAGCTGTTCCATGGATACTTTCTTCGATGGGCTTCTCATGGATTCCAACGCTGCTTGCACCCACACACACACATGTAACCCCACAGGACCTGAGAACACCCACACTCACACCTGCTTCCACGTCCACACCAAGATCCTCCCTGAAGACAGCGACGAAAAGGTTCCACTGATGATACAGCTGAGTCACGCGGTAAGAGGCCTTTAGGGAATAGAGAAGCTGTTAGGAAGTATAGAGAGAAGAAGAAGGCTAAAGCCGCTTCCTTGGAGGACGAGGTGGCTAGGCTTACGGCTGTGAATCACCAGCTTGTGAAGAGGTTGCAGAGTCAGGCTGCCTTGGAAGCTGAGGTCTCGAGGCTTAAGTGCTTGCTTGTGGATTTGAGAGGGAGGATTGATGGGGAGATTGGGTGTTTTCCTTATCAGAAACTAATGTCCCTTCTTTCTCTCAGATGATGGATCCTTGTAATGTGCAATGTGGTGATGGAGTTTATTGTCTTGAAGATGGGTTTTGGAGGGAGTAGTCAAGGAGGTGTGTCGATCAGTGAGCAAGGTTTGAGTGGTTGTGGTTTTGATCAGTTACAATGCATGGCTGGTCAGAACTTAGTTGGCAATGGAAACGGATCGCTTAACATGGCCAATGTATCTGCCTCCAATAAGAGAAAAGGTAGACTCTTTTCTAGATAGTTTAGGTATTGTGGGTAACTGTGAAACTCATTTGGTGGGACTTTATCATTTGTTTCCTTTCTGTTGCTTCATAGGATTAGTATGAGCTCACACATGCTTGTTTCATTTTAGGTGGCATCGTGCACCGAAAGCAGCATGAAGCACCATTAAGCTTGTACCATCTATTTACACCAAGGATAGATATTTGTATTCCAAATAAGTTATAGAGTTCAGCTGCAGCATCAGCTTCACTCAGGTTCCTTTTTGTGTTTGCAGTTTCTTTCTTTTTGGATCTCTTTGCCATCCATTGTATTTCCTTGATGAGTTTGCCTTAATATAATGATGATTTGTTGATACAAACTCAATAGTTTTACGTGTGTTCCTGCCATTTTTTTCATACTTGAGTGGCTTTTTTCTATGTTGATTGAACATTATCTCTGTGTGTGACTAGTAGTATGTTGGTGTGGTGTTTCATTGATGTTCCGTGTGAGAGCTCTGAGCAGTTGAGTTAACAAAAGATTCACTTCCTGAGATCTCCTACCTCCTATGCAATTAAAAGAAGAAAAAGAGTGATTCTTGAATCTTATTTTATTAATACTCAGACTCGGTGTTAAGGCGGGAATTTTACTTCCATTCAGCATCATGTTGCTTAATGAAGAACAGGTGGCTAAGATTTTGTGAGACCTGTCCCTGCTGTGCTCTAATCTTACTGTGAGATTGCAATGTTCTCAGAACGAGTGTGATCGCAGATTGCTTAACAAAATCTTGTCTTGATCTCAATGTCATCTACAGTCCTTTTTCACTTGAACTAATCTCAAAATAGGATTTCCAATAGGAATCATAGCATAAAGCCATACACCAACGTTGTATATATAAATTGGCTCAAACAAGTTAAAAGCAGTTAAAAACAGTCATTAATAAATCACAAAAAAGACTTGAATCAATTTCGGGTTTTTTATTGGTATGTTGTGCATTTGTTCACCTTCATCATCATCTTTGTGGTAGACGCCTTGTAGCATCTGACAGACCAAAAGCTACTCTCACTTTATTTCATAGACATGCATTGCATTAACCTTATCATGGGCAGTAGCTTAATACACCTCAGAGAGATTTTTCTGACCTTGTGAGCCCCTCAAAAGATAACCTTCTAGAAGGAGCTCTAAGCCAATCCATAACCTCTTGTTCATGTCCCATCAGGCCTAAGATAAATTGGTTATGAGCGAAGCTTACAAGGATGTTTGCAAGCGAACGGTTTGCCGTTTATTTTAAATACATACAGCGTGCATCGTCTTTCATTAATGTGATGCTGATACCAAAGTTTTAGGGCTGGATATTTTATCCGTTAAATTTGTTTCGATTTGATTCAAAAATTTAGATATTTGTAAGTTTTCAAAGCAAAACAAAATATTAAAAATCAATATCCGCTAAAAGCAAATTACAATTTTAAAGGTGGATATTCCATCCACTCCAACTTTTATACAAATATATATATATATAGTTAAATATAATGTTTAAAGGATATATAATTATTTATTTTAAAATATAATTTTGTTATTTCTAAAATACATATAAAATATTAACTTAAGAAGGAATTTAATTACTTTTATAAAACTAAAATTTTCTTGTTTTATCAAAAATTTAGTTTCATTATAAAATAGTAGAAAACATATATTCTACTAATTTTCTTTCGATTTAATATTTTTGTAAATATTTTTTTTAAATCAAACATATATATTTTTTTTTCTAGATTACTTATATTAAACAAAATGTATGAGTTACCCGTAAATATCTGTAAATATTTACAAATATCTGATAAAAAATTGAATATCCGAGAAATCGAATATTCGTATTTCTCTCAAGCAAAACAAATCGAAAAATTATATAGTACTAAAATACGAAATAAATCACAAATACCAAAATTATGATATTATTTGATCTTTGCCCAACTCTAATAGTTGTAGCTGAAAATTAAAATTGTATAGTTGGGAGGCCTAACTTCGGCTCCAAGCGCTCCACTATATCATTTTACATAAAAATATAAATTCTCCCAAACGACTTTTTTCTATAAGTTGTTTTTCCCTAGATGGTGACTGCCTGACCACTTTACATGCATAATTCTAGTAATTTAGGCATTCATCCTTTTCAATAAGGATTTTCTAATCCATATATATTGAGAAAGGGCCTTCAAATCATATATTTTTGTGTTACATTTAGACATTAATACAAAATGGGAAACTTAACATAAGCTGGACTTCATAAAAATATTTTCAGAGAAACTAGATTCTCACCCGCCCTGACATCTAATGCATCTGATACGAAATTAATCCATGGTGTAAAGTATAATAGAATATGATATGTTATTGTGTTGTGTTTGATAAGTGAATACAAGATGCATATATATAGTGGTAACATTAAGATAATGTTAACACCATATAATGCTAATTTTCCTAAACACATAATGTAAATATACTAAGATTATCTTGATATTATCTTGATAGTAACTTGTTCTTCAAGTCTTTCGTTTTTATAGTCTTCATGTGTTTCACTGGCTTCACAATCTTGGTCCGTAAGATACACATCTTACGGCCCAACATATCTCTAATACATGGTCATATATCTATTAACATAAAAACAGTTGAGAGAAAAATTCAATTGGTTCACAAATAATATTGATAAATTTTTAGCAACGAACACATTATGTCAACGCTTAGCGACAACTATTTTCCCATGTTCATTCCTTAAATTCATCAATAATTTCTACGTTTACTCATACTTTCTCTCATTTCATAATCACATCATTAACTATGAGATGCTTCCTTTAAACAGGTAAAACTAGTGACAACCAAACTAATAATTCAACTTCATCATGGCTAATGATTAGATGGCCACCGCAAAGCTATCAAATTTGCATTACTATTTTTTCAATTCCAACCAACTATATAATTAGGTCCATGGGAAGACAAAACTATAGACTTTTTTTTGTCGAACTATAGACTTTTTTAATTCGTATAATACGACAATTTACTTTTTAATATATTTCCACAATTATTTGAACAACTTTCTTTTTTTTTTCTTTTTTTGGTATGTAACTTATCTCATATCATCTTTGGACATTATTATCTCGCAAAGTAATATTTACTTTTCCATCATTTTGATAAAATGCATAACTTACTCATCAATATTCAGTTTACATTTTTTTAATTTGGTCTTATACATTACATACCAACATGAAAAAACAACAAACAAAATTTAATTCTCAGAAACAATCACACAAAAAATGAACACACAAAACAAATCACATAATCACACAACCTGAGGCGTTCTCGTCGCTAAATGCCGTAGTATAACGAACTTCAGTGGAGCTAGCACGTGCGAGACGCGACACATGTGGATCATACTCACTGTTCCTAACGTACCCAACCGGAGCTCTATTGTCGTAGACACCAGACGCGTAAGGGTGAGACACAACGTCGTAAGGAACAAAAGGATAAAGCTCGGCTCTCTTACCGGTCCGGTGAATGATCCGAGCCACCACTTGGTTTGGCTCAACGTAACCACCACGGTCACTCTCTGAGCATTAGGCTCGATGGTTACATCTCTCACTCCTTTCATTCCTTCTAAGGCTCTTCTCACTTTCCTCTCGCATCCTTCACAATCTATCAAAACCCTCACATCCACCGTCTAAATGTCCACCATAACATGTTAAAAAGATGTGCTTTATGTAAAAACGTTAAGTATATATAAATCTAGATTGAGTTTATTTTACCTGTAGACTTTTGTGTCTCCTGGAGCTGCCATTGGAGCAATCAAAGTATTCAGAGACGTGATCAAGAACACCCATTCTTTCTTGATTTTCTTGAAGTTTGGAGATATTCTATATGATTTTTTTGGTTGTCAACACAAAAAAAAAAAGAGTTTTAAATCTTGAAAATACGACTTACCAAACTCTTTTTTTTTGTGCAACTCTGTAAGAAGTTTTCGACCATATGTTTATATAGCTATATGAGCTGATATTTGGCATCAACTTTAGTAACTTGGGTGTGAGTTTGACTACCGAACAAGAAGAAAAAGCCAATACAGCTATATAATTTATGGTGAGAATAAATATATTCTTATATAAAAAAGAGTTTAATCCATATATTTTGCCTCTGCTATATATATGAACCTCCAGTGCGGCAATAATTAAACTTGACAGACAGATGAAGTTGACATGCAGTATAATTATGCTTGCTATTTATTGATATAAGTACTTTTAAGGATATCTTTGTACGCACTTATTTAAAAACTGCGTAAACAGTTAGATAATTGATCATTAATTTGGGATTGGAAGTTAATTGGAAATTTTTAAGATGCATAGACTCGTATTACGTATGGTAAACCACTATTGACATGTTCATGCACAACCAAAAATATGTCTCAACATCATATTTGTTTGTTGGTTTCAAAAAAAAAAACATCATATTTTTTTTTTTGCTAAAAAATGTATTCATGTTACATCATATTTGTTGTCATTGTTTTTGAATTGATAACTCTTTAAAAATATTGATTTTTGTTTTCCTTCTACTTACAGGCAGATAAGACTTTATGGAAACAACATCATGTTTTTCAATCTTCCTTTCCTAATAATTTTTAGAGTTATAAATTTCAATATTATTATAAGATAACTGGTTCCAAGGCGAATAAACAAAACGAGCGATACCTTCAGTTTAATCAAAAAAAAAAAAAAACATCGATAGTGGATAAATAATATATAATGTAGTATTATAAAATAGGCAATAATATGTGTATACAGTATATATTTTGCGGGTACCGGTCCATAGAACTAATTCACTAGGCTGTGTGGGGGAGCTTTCATAATTTCATATCAACTTAAAATAGCGAAAATATATTTTAGCTTAGATGATAAATCATACGTTTTATCTGTGATATTTAAAATAAAGGTTACTTGTTTGCAATGTGAACGAGATATGTAATGACGTAACGATTTTGTCATCACAAGATTCTTTCTCATTCTTATCAAAAAGAATTTAATCCATATATTTCGCTTCTGTAGTGAAAGCTAAACTTCTTATTGCCCGCATACCTTATCAGCATTGAAATCATCTAAAGTTCAAAAAAAAAAAGTTGATCAAAAAATTATTATTTTTGAAACTTATGTATCTTGTACTAATCAAATAGATTACAAACAGAAACATATTTAATAAATCGGCATTTGAATCTTGTTCTTCATGTTTATGTGGTTTAAAAGAGTTTTGGTCCTTTGGGAGTCCGTTAGAAACTTAACATTAGTTGGGATAACCCTCATTATTTTGAAGAATATGATTATTCACACTATATACCATGTTACATAACCTGATAATTTGTCTTGAAATAGCAAAACAAGCTAGTGCTTCACTACTTCCACAAAAATATATAATAATGGGCCCTTAGAACTGAACTTACAGATGGAAACTGGAAAGCTAGGGGCCCATTATATTCTTTCTTTACGGCCCACTATAATCTTATTTTTACGGCAACTTTTTTTAGCAAAGTATTTTATATTTTATATATCCCAAAATAAGTAGAAAATGTGATTGACCAAATTGAGTTGTATATTGGTCCACTATATATTTATTCTATGATTATGATTATCCAAATCCATATGTGGTTTGCAGTATATCATTATTTGTAAAATAAAATATCCACACTAAGAAACATACAGATGTAGCAATACAATTTTTTTTTAAAAAAAAACAGGATAACTCTTTATTTTATCTATACAATTGTATGAGATTTAACTTTCAGAAATAACCTATGATAATCTTAAAAAAATTATTGTCACAAAAATAGGTTTAAAGGAGAAAAAATAATCAAAATAGATTTGGAAGTAAATATATGTTTATACCTTATGGTTAATTAATATAGATTTATGATTTAGAATTATGGGTGGAGTTTTGGAGGTTGGTTTAAATTTTTTTTACAATATTCAAATTTCAAAATAAAATAAAAATTATTTAAATCATTTTATTTTTTTAGGGTTATTTTGGTGACAAAACTTTAAAAATGTTATTTGAGATAATTATCTTTTAACTTTTGGATAAATCTTTAAAAGGTGAAAAATAGAAGGATGTTGTAATAATTTTAATATTTAAAAAAGGAAACTCAGTGCTTAATACACGCAAAAATTCAAAAGAAAAGAGTCCCTTGTTTCACGTTGGTCCAGAAAACAAAGAGAAAAGGTAAATATTTTCCTTTAAATACATTTCAACTTCATTTCTTTGACTTTTTACAGAATATTTTTTTGGCCTTTTTCTTAAATCATCACTACCAGAGTTATTCATGGTAATACATGAAAACGATGTATGTTTGAAACTTAGTTACAATTCCAAGTAGATCTATAAAATTAATACAGTATATTTATAATTAAATAAATAATAAATTAAGAAAGAAAAGTTGAATTGATGGGAATGGAACTAGGAAATGAAGTAGGAACTAGGAAGATAAGTCAAATAAGTAACAAAAATAAAAGATAAATTATGCAAAGTAATGGAATATTGTGTTGTACGTGACAGGTCGTGGCCTCGATACTTTAAGCCTCTTGGAAACAAGAATTGGGTCCAGAGAAGATAAAAATATTACTCACTATACATTACCAACAACTTCTCCTTTATCAATAATCTCTCTACACCGAAAGTAACTGAACCGGGAAAGTAGGAACCATTCAATGCGCCTGTCTGATTCATCCCGGTTTATTGCATGAATAAAGTTCAGCACCATCAAAAGGACAACTAAATATCATTACATCTAAAGAGAAGTCGTTCCTGAATAAAGTCTTACTAGGTTCAGCTTTTAATATACGTTACCAAAACGGTCCATTGAGTTAATCAGTCAAATTCACAAAGAATCAGATGGTATAAATCTATATATTTGGTACTTGATTTGTCAAATTATGGTTATTCGTGCCAATTGTGTCGTATCAAAACCGTCTTTCACGTAATACTCGGCCAACTTTTCAAAAACAAATTAAAAGTCATTGTGGTCTTCAACGAAATGTATTAAACGAAGACACAAGTTTTATATCACAAAAGAGTGAAAATGTTATATAAATTACATGTCAATAAAATAAAAAGCGGATGAATCATGTTTCCTAGTCAAAGTTGCACGATAAATGCTTGAAAAACTATTTCAATCGTATTTACATTTTCTATTCTAAAGTAATATGTTGAATATTAACTGATCAATATCCTTGTCCTTTTGCCCCCTTTTTTTGGAGGAAACCGAAACAATAATGTTTCGTCTTAAAAATAAAGGAAATATTAACGTTATGCCTTTCAGCCTTTGTCTATTTGGTTGATTTTCTCGAGAACAGAAGAGAAAGTGAAAAAGATAACAATGAGAAAAGAAATAAAGAGAAAGAAACAGTTCACATGAGTTTCGTGTGTCGGTGTCCATCAAAGACTGTGACATGAAGCTGACACATTTGCATGGCCACGGGAAACCACCCCCACTCTCTAAACCCTAATCTCTTTTCTCTTTTATTGTATCACTCTTTATACCAATTTTTTCGGTGTATATAATCATTTTTCTTAAATAAAATAATCTAATGATTTCAAAATGTATATAACTTATTGATCTAATATTTGTAGGTTTGTGCACAAAAAAATATTTTTTTGTAGGTTTGTAACGTGAACTTTCTTTGTATATCCACTGTAATTATTCGGCACTTGCAACGTGAGGAATATAGACAACTCTTATGTATCTAATAATCTAATCAGTTGGAACAATGGACCCATGTGTTTACAACATATGCGACAATTGCAGGATCTGCTATTACAGTTACGGTCATACCTATGCATGATTTTATTTAACATGTATCGGTGAATTATGTATCATTTTATGGACGTTTATCCATGACACCACCTAGGAACTCGAAACCGGTTTTGTATATAAATGTAAATACTAACTTAAATACACGTAATCTCTAGCGTAGGTCTCAACGTATGCACATGATATTATATGGTATCCATAGGCCATAACGTAATATTTTATGGGTTTGAATTAGGTTTGGTGATGTCAGGACGTAACACAACGCGATGGCAAGACTATTGGCGGTATCGAGGGACAAGATTTATATCGCATGGCGCATACATGTGAACGATATACAATCTATTTTGGAACACCATATTTTATACTTTCATTATCAATGGAATTTGATAATTCCGGGTCGGTTCTTTACGGGTTCGGGTCTAAATTTTTTGAACATTTATTGAAGAATATAAGAAAATTTCTAATTTTGTTAGTGATTTCAGTTTTTTGGTACCGAGCAGTTCTCGGATTTGGGTCGGATTCGGTGTGAAATCTATTCAGCTTCGGATCTTTCAGGTAGGAGAGTTTTGGACCCATATAAAATATTTATAAAGTTTCGAGTCAGTTCCAAATTCAGATATTTTGCTAAGGCTAGTTTATCTTTTTCCATCTAATTTCTTTTGCCATTCTTAAGTCTTCTATATACAACTTTTTATTGTGGTGGAATTTTTCCATCTATTATGCAGGTTTTGTCAGGATCATGAATTTCTACGATTTGCAACTGAATAATTTGTTTATATAATGATCAAAAACAGAACACAAATACAGCAATACTTGATACTAAAATATGATGAACAAAGATGATTTCGTGTGGAGGCGAGACACTCTTTCCTTATTCTTAAATTGCCCGCAGTGTGACGGTGTTGCGCAATCAGAATCTCAGGATACACGCACACTTCGACTATTCTCCTGCATCACTCAGAATAGAAGCTAACGACACCTATTTTTGTGTTGTACTACTCATGACCAAGAATATACTAGCAAAAACTATTCTAAGTGGGAGAGAATACACTTTTGTTGTTGATCTCCCATATTTTCTATAATGCTAACAAGCTTTATATAGAAAAATAATGAGAAGCACAAAGTTCATTTCACACAAGAAATGAACTTTCATGGTGCACTAATGGAGAGTTTAAATTCTTTGTCAATTATTATGTGATTTATTCACATTTTTGACCAGAATTAAAGAATAAAATTATTATTGTTTGACCAAGTTCAACAATAAGTATATATTTTAAAATGGATTTCTTTTTTATATTTTATCAATATAAAAGATCACATTATATTTTGTTTATATAGATTAAACCAAATCCAATCAAACTACTCCAATGTATGTTATTATTTCGCTACTTTGTACAAATTTCTTCTCAAATCACACACTTGGACCCTCTCATGTCTCATTCTATACTCATTTTTGACATATGATATGATTATTCATCATGTTCAAAATAGGTTCCAAAGCACCAACAATTCCACACATGAATGAGAAAATGACTCTAACACTAGACGAAAAATCGATAGACTGATGACTAAGACCTCCTAGACAAGACATAGATTCGACAAAGACTCAACTAAGGACTTTTGAGAGTACAAACGAGAAATTCACTGATAAGATGAGATTGGTAGCATTTTTTCAGCCTTGACAGTCATTCGTTAATAGCTATCGGAAGATTTACTACGGCAGATGGTGAACATGATGTCTTGACACCCGGGCTTTAATGTAAACCTAGACAATAACTATAACACAGTTTCATTCTCTCAACAGAATATAGCCTTTCCTTCATTCTCCTAGAAACGGCCCCATTTCACCTCACAAGGTGATTTGCCATTAACTTTGTTTAGAGGAGTATCATGTACTACTCCATTCATATCTCAAAACAATGGGACACAAATCATTAAAGCAAATGCTTATCCTCTATTCCTTACATGTAGCACTGTTTATATCCTAGGAACTGAGTATAGACGAAGTCTTACAGTGCTTTGGGCAGATTTAGTTTGACTTAGTTGTCTCCTTGAACCTATTTCTTGATCTCCAGTCATTTAGGTAGAGTTACCGCCAAACCTCATCTTAATTCACAGGCATTAACCCATTCCTCTTGATGATATAAAATATGATCTCATGACACACCTTTAATATAAGGATCCTAGGTTGTCATCATAATGACATAATCTCTTGAGATTAGTCGAGATCAATTGTTTTAATGATTTTTTTCATACTTTTTCAAGATCAATTAACCATTATATACAAAACTCAATGCATGGCATTAGTTTTTTTTTAATTATTATATTGTGATATTATCACTAAGTTCATGTGGCCTCTTGCCAATGACTTTATATGGTAAGCAAAGCTTCCCCACATTTTTTTGAGATAACTCAAAATATGCATATTTTCATTTAACATCTCTTAAGAGTTTAGAAAATTGATCTACACCTCTTTTGGATTTAAATGAATAAAAATCAATTTCAAAAGTATTACCAACTTTTTTTCAGTCTTAGAAATTCACTTTTTATATACAACTATTTTCATAGTTCTCTCAAGTCGATTTATAAATCCAACTTATATTTATTTTTTTTGATTTATTTCAAAAATATTATTTTGCTTTGTAGCAAATATACATATCTTTACAAGATATTAATTTGTGGCATCAAACCACTACTCACTTTGATTATTTTTAACCATATTTGACTTTAGAAACTAACAATATACATGTCAGTTTTCAGTCACCATTAATATGAGATTTCTCATTTTTTCTCATAGTCAACCTTTATACGACTTGCGTTAAAGCATTGACGAATATGAATGTTTTGATCATTATCACAACATTATATTTTCTATGGAAACGATTCATATGTGGCTGACCTCTCCCAAACTTAATTTGGGGCGTCGACTCACGAATCCATTTCCATCCATATCATTTTGATCTCTTAAAATCAAAATATTGTTTATAACTATGGTAGATTTCTCATTTTTTCTTTCAAATCATTTTTCTTCTTCATGGTCAACTGAGTATTTAACCACCGCTAATTCAAGTCATTAGATATTACCAACTAATGAAAAAAATCCTGTAACAAAAAAAACATTACTCATTCTTGATATTAAATCAAATAATTATCTTAACCCATTCAAAGCATTAACATATTTTGACCAAATTTAATGACAAGAGTCAAGATACCAAGATGAAATCTCATAAAGTCTAAACCGTTAAAGCAATTAACATATAGCCAAAGCCATCAAACAAAGATTCTCGTATATTAATTTGCCTAAACATTATGCAACAAATTGAATTATAAACTAAGCTTTGGTAAATTTATACAACATAGCAATGATCGAACACTAATTTTTTTTTATTCGACTAAATTCTGAAAAAGAATTACCACAATCCATGCATGGGAATATAAAATGTTAAACGCAAGGTCCTTAACGAATTTGATAGAGCAGATTCACCCAATGATCAAACGAAAATAAGTGTAAATTCTTATGAGTATGCAAGAAGACTTTTACCAGATTTCAACAACATATATTAACTTCAATAAAATAATATCTTATTACCACCATTGGATTAACCATGATTCCAATAACTAAATCTGCTGGTGATCTGGCTCCATAGCTATCACACCTTTTTTTGTAACCTTAAAAAATAAAAATGCATCAGTGCAAGTCATACAGAATTAATGAATATTTATCTCATAAAAAGAATTATGATGGAAAACAATCCCAATACTGATCCAAAATTAATCCACGCTAGATTAAAGATTCACCTTAACCTGTTCTTATCAAAACTTAACAAATAATCAGTTTTCGTTAGTACAATAACGAAAATTTAAGATTAAGAATTGTAGGACCATGATTTCTACGATTGGCAAACTGAATAATTTGTTTATATAATGATAAAAACAGAAACAAAATACACAATACTTGATACCAAAATATGATGAACAAAGAATGATTTCGTGTGGAGGCCGAGACCTCTTTCCTTATTCTTAAATTGCCCGCAGTGTGACGGTGTTTGCGCAATCAGAATCCCATGATACAACCACACTTCGACTATTCCTGCATCACTCAGAATAGAAGCTAACGAACCTATTTTGTGTTGTACTCTCAGACAAAATAAAAAAAAATACTAGCAAAACTATTCTAAGTGGGGGAGAGAATAAACTTTTGTTGTTGAATCTCCATATTTTCTATAATGCTAACAAGCCTTTATATAGAAAAATAATGAGAAGCACAAAGTTCATTTTCAACAAAGAAATGAAACTTTCATGGTGCACTAATGGAAGAGTTTAATTCTTGTCAATTATTATGTGAATTTATTCCACATTTTGACCAAGAATTAAAGAATAAAATTATTATTGTTTGACCATTCAAACAAAATAATATATTTTAAAAATGGATTTCTTTTTTATATCTTTATCAATATAAAAGATCAACATATATTTGGTTTATAAGATTAAACCCAAATCCAATCAATATCCAATGTATGTATTTGCTACTTTGTACAACATTTCTCAAATCACACATATTGGACTTCCATTTCTCATTCAAATAAACTCATTTTTGACATATGAATATATTATTCATCATGTTCAAAATAGTTCCAACAGTTTTGACCATAGATCCGT
>CAJHQP010009740.1:0-21242 GCA_905132765.1 Moricandia arvensis
CAAAATCAAGCTTCATACATCTTTGGTTCCTCCCTAGCTGATTAGAATCATGAAGATGTTGCCATATTGTCCGAAACCGGGCTAATCTTGAATCATTGGAAATAGAAAGTTGGATAATTCTACTCATAACTCCTATGACTATTTATTCAACTTCCTGGTCACTTTCCACTGATTTACTGGTCCAAATCCAGGCTTTTTACATCTTTGGTTCCTCTTGGTTTGATTTAGAATCATGAAGATATGCCATTATGTCCGAACAACCCTTAATCTTGAAAACACCCTGAAATAGAAAGTGGGATACTTCTCTCATACCTCTATGATGACCTTTAAATTAACCTTCCTATATCTAATAACTGTTCTCATAACTGTTTAAAATTTTAATGGTTCCTAACTCCATGCTTCTTAACGAGTCTATTTTTCCCTTCATGGTTTTAGAATCAATCAGGAAAGAATATTGACACATAAATGTTCGAACGGCTAATATCATCCTCGAATCTGAAATCGTCATAGTAGCGTTTATAAGCTGTTTCTTAATACGCTTCCTTAGAAAATTAATTCAACTTTATTAGTATTTTAACGATAATTATTTGTATTAACAATAACAATGTAAAAACCAATTGTGTCATTCAAAAATGAACTTGTGTAAAAACCAGTTATTCTCAGCATTTTTGACTTCTTTAAGGGAGAATAAACATTTTCTTAAAAGTTTTACCATTTCTCTTGTTCTTTTTACATTTTAAAATACTTTTTGGTCTGAGAAACTTTAGAAGAGCCCCCCATTTAAAAATTACCCCTTTTAATCCATATAATTGAAACATCAATATTTTTTTAACTTATATAAAATTAACACTTGATTTTTGAGACAAATTAACCCACGTGTTTTCACGTGGTATCAAAATTTAAAAAACCAAATAAATATTCAATTCAAAAGAACAAAAATTTAATTCTATAAAATAATTTAACAAAGTCGTCATAAATAAAACAAGACTTTACGTTAAGGGAACAAAATATAAATCACATATACTCCTAGTAGTTACTTTTCCTGGATAAACATCTAAAATAAGGCCTCAAAGTCCAGAGCTTGCCTACACCAATCTGACTTTAGACCTCGTCCTCATAATATTGTTGATTAAGAGTTCATTAAAGAATCACTTAGCTAGGCTCATGTCCTCCTGATTTACTTCTTCAATATCCACTACCTTGGCGCACATTCAATGACAATAGCGTGAAAGTGGGTTAGCCTCTTAACTCCATAAACTCCATTATGATATTATTATAAATTATACCAAACCTCCCGTCCCTGTTGTCTCCTAGCATCCGCCTTAATTACACTAGTTACTCTTAGATCAGACTCCCTCAGGCTTTCACTTACGATACTTGTGCGCTCATATGTAGAGCTTTGTAATAAATCAGCGAATTCATGGAAGAAATTTGGCGACATTTGTAAAAGCATTAATGTTTTGAACAAATTAGACGCGCTTGAAATCATTGAATAACAAACCCTTGGATTAAATAAGTAAAAAGTGGTGCCAAATCTAATACTCTCTTCGCTTTCTCTAAAGACCCACCTATGAGAACGACTTTATTGCAGCTCTGTACTGATTATCCTTCATTCATATACCCTAGACCCAGGGAAGAATTAGTTAATGAGGTTCCAAAAATCATTGCTTCTTACAATTATTAGTTTCCATCTATATGCTGAGAAGTCTTTTTGAATTTATCGAGATCATGATACAGATATATGTGATAACTCTCTCAGAACGACGTTCATATAAAACATTATCTGGCAACATTCACCGTGGAATAGATAGTGGGATAGCTTCTTCCTCTTAACTCCTATAAGATTTTTTCAACTTCCTTGTCACTTTCCACTGATTAATGGTTCCAAATCAAGCTTTTAAATCTTGGTTCCTCCTATTTTGATTAGAATCATGAAGATATTGCCATATGTCCGAACATACTAATCTTGAATCATTGAAATAGAAAGTGGGATAGCTTCTTACTCATAACTCCTATGAGTTTTATTAAAATTCCTGGTCACTTTCCACTGATTACTGGTTCCAAATCATGCTTCTTACATATTGGTTCCTCTTGGTTTGATTAGAATCATGAAGATATTGCCATATGTCCGAACAAGCTAATCTTGAAACACTGGAATAGAAAGTGGGATAACTTCTTCCTCATAACTCCTATGAGATTTAATCAACTTCCTGGTCACTTTCCACTGATTAATGGTTCAAAATCATGTTCTTACATCTTGGTTCCTCCTGGTTTGATTAGAATCATGAAGATATTGCCATATGTTCGAAACAGGCTAATCTGGAATCACTGGAATAGAAAGTGGGATAGCTTCTTCCTCTTAACTCCTATGAGATTTATTCACCTTCCTGGTCACTTTCCACTGATTAATGGTTCCAAATCAAGCTTCTTACATCTTGGTTCCTCCTAGTTTGATTAGAATCATGAAGATATTGCCATATGTCCGAACCGGCTAATCTTGAATCATTGGAATAGAAAGTGGGATAACTTCTTACTCATAACTCCTATGATATTTATTCAACTTCCTGGTCACTTTCCACTGATTACTGGTCCAAATCAGGCTTTTTACATCTTGGTTCCTCTTGTTTGATTAGAATCATGAAGATATTGCCATATGTCCGAACAAGCTAATCTTGAAACACTGGAATAGAAAGTGGGATAACTTCTTCCTCATAACTCCTATGAGACTTAATTAACTTCCTGATTACTTTCCACAGATTAATGGTTCCAAATCATGCTTCTACATCTTTTTTCTCATGGTTTGATTAGAATCATGAAGATATTGCCATATGTTCGAACATGCTAATCTGGAATCACTGGAATAGATAGTGGGATAGCTTCTTCCTCTTAACTCCTATAAGATTTATTCAACTTCCTGGTTACTTTCCACGGATTAATGGTTCCAAATCAAGCTTCTTACATCTTGGTTCCTCCTATTTTGATTAGATTCATGAAGATATTGCCTTATGTCCGAACATACTAAATTCTTGAATCATTGAAATAGAAAGTGGGTTAGCTTCTACTCATAAATCCTATGAGTTTTATTAAATTCCTGGTCACTTTCTACCGATTAATGGTTCCAAATCATGGTTCTTACACCTTGTTTCCTCCTGGTGTGATTAGAATCATGAAGATATTGCCATATGTTCAAACAAGCTAATCTTGAAACACTGGAAATCGAAAGTGGAGAACTTCTTCCTCAATAACTCCCTATGAGATTTAATCAACTTCCTTGTCACTTTCCACTGATTAATGGTTCCAAATCATGCTTCTTACATCTTGGTTCCTCTTGGTTTGATTAGAATCATGAAGATATTGCCATATGTCCAAACAAGCTAATATTGAAACACTGGAATAGAAAATGGGATAACTTCTTACTCATAACTCCTATAAGATTTAATACACTTCCTGGTCACTTTCCACTGATTAATGGTTCCAAATCATGCTTCTTACATCTTGTTCCTTCCTGGTTTGATTGAATCATGAAATATTTCCATATGTTCGAACAAGCTAATCTTTGAAACACTAGAATAAAAGTGGATAACTTCTTCCTCATAACTTCCTATGAGACTTTAATCAACTTCCTGGTCACTTTCCACTGAATTAATGTTCCAAATCATGATTCTTACATCTGGTTCCTCCTGTTTGATTAGAATCATGAAGATATTTCCATATGTTCGAACAGGCTAATCTGGAATCACTGAATAGGATAGTGGGATAGCTTCTTCTCTTAACTCCTATGAGATTTATTCAAATTCCTGGTCACTTTCCACTGATTAATTGGTTCCAAATCAAGCTTCTTACATCTTGGTTCCTCCTAGTTTTGATTAGAATCATGAAGATATTGCCATATGTCCGAACAAGCTAATCTTGAATCATTGGAAATAGAAAGTGGGATAACTTCTTACTCATAACTCCTATGAGATTTTATTCAAATTCCTGGTCACTTTCCACTGATTACTGGTCCAAATCAGGCTTCTTACATCTTGGTTCCTCTTTGTTTGATTAGAATCATGAAGATATTGCCATATGTCCGAACAAGCTAATCTGAAACACTGAATAGAAAGTGGGATAACTTCTTCCTCATAACTCCTATGAGACTTAATTAACTTCCTGGTTACTTTCCACTGATTAATGGTTCCAAATCATGCTTCTTACATCTTGTTTCCTCATGGTTTGATTAGAATCATGAAGATATTGCCATATGTTCGAACGTGCTAATTTGGAATCACTGGAATAGATAGTGGGGATAGCTTCTTCCTCTTAACTCCTATAAGATTTATTCAACTTCCTGGTCACTTTCCACTGATTAATGGTTCCAAATCAAGCTTCTTACATCTTGGTTCCTCCTATTTGATTAGAATCATGAAGATATTGCCATATGTCCGAACATACTAATCTTGAATCATTGAAATAGAAAGTGGGATAGCTTCTTACTCATAAATCCTATGAGTTTTATTAAAATTCCTGGTCACTTTCCACTGATTACTGGTTCCAAATCATCCTTCTTACATATTGGTTCCTCTTGGTTTGATTAGAATCATGAAGATATTGCCATATGTCCGAACAAGCTAATCTTGAAACACTGGAATAGAAAGTGGGATAACTTCTTCCTCATAACTCCTATGAGATTTAATCAACTTCCTGGTCACTTTCCACTGATTAATGGTTCCAAATCATGATTCTTATATCCTGGTTCCTCCTGGTTTGATTAGAATCATGAAGATATTTCCATATGTTCGAACAGGATAATCTGGAATCACTGGAATAGATAGTGGGATAGCTTCTTCCACTTAACTCCTATGAGATTTATTCAACTTCCTGGTCACTGTCCACTGATTAGTGGTTCCAAATCAAGTGTCTTACGTCTTGGTTCCTCCTAGTTTGATTAGAATCATGAAGATATTGCCATATGTCCGAATCGGCTAATCTTGAATCATTGGAATAGAAAGTGGGATAACTTCTTACTCATAACTCCTATGATATTTATTCAACTTCCTGGTCACTTTCCACTGATTACTGGTCCAAATCAGGCTTCTTACATTTTGGTTCCTCTTGGTTTGATTAGAATCATGAAGATATTGCCATATGTCCGAACAAGCTAATCTTGAACACTGGAATAGAAAGTGGGATAACTTCTTCCTCATAACTCCTATGAGACTTAATTAACTTCCTGGTTACTTTCCACTGATTAATGGTTCCAAATCATGCTTCTTACATCTTGTTTACTCATGGTTTGATTAGAATCATGAAGATATTGCCATATGTTCGAACATGCTAATCTGGAATCACTGGAATAGATAGTGGGATAGCTTCTTCCTCTTAACTCCTATAAGATTTATTGAACTTCCTGGTCACTTTCCACTGATTAATGGTTCCAAATCAAGCTTCTTACATCTTGGTTCCTCCTATTTTGATTAGAATCATGAAGATATTGCCATATGTCCGAACATACTAATCTTGAATCATTGAAATAGAAAGTGGGATAGCTTCTTACTCATAACTCCTATGAGTTTTATTAAAATTCCTGGTCACTTTCCACTGATTACTGGTTCCAAATCATGCTTCTTACATATTGGTTCCTCCTGGTTTGATTAGAATCATGAAGATATTGACATATGTTCGAACAAGCTAATCTTGAAACACTGGAATAGAAAGTGGGATAACTTCTTCCTCATAACTCCTATGAGATTTAATCAACTTCCTAGTCACTTTCCACTGATTACTGGTTCAAAATCCTGCTTTTTACATCTTGGTTCCTCCTGGTTTGATTAAAATCATGAAGATATTGCCATCTGTTTGAACAGGCTAATCTGGAATCACTGGAACAGAAAGTGGGATAGCTTCTTCCTCTTAACTACTATGAGATTTATTCACCTTCCTGGTCACTTTCCGTTGATTAATGGTTCCAAATCAAGCTTCTTACATCTTGCTTCCTCCTAGCTTGATTAGAATCATGAAGATATTGGCATATGTCCGAACAGGCTAATCTTGAAACACTAGAATAGAAAGTGGGATAACTTCTTACTCATAACTCCTATGAGATTTATTCAACTTCCTGGTCACTTTCCACTGATTACTGGTTCCAAATCATGCTTCTTACATCTTGGTTCCTCTTGGTTTGATTAGAATCATGAAGATATTGCCATATGTCCGAACAAGCTAATCTTGAAACACTGGAATAGAAAGTGGGATAACTTCTTCCTCATAACTCCTATGAGATTTAATCAACTTCCTGGTCACTTTCCACTGATTAATGGTTCCAAATCATTATTCTTACATCTTGTTTCCTCCTGGTTTGATTTGAATCATGAAGATATTGCCATATGTTCGAACAAGCTAATCTTGAAACACTAGAATATAAAGTGGGATAACTTCTTCCTCATAACTCCTATGAGATTTAATCAACTTCCTGGTCACTTTCCACTGATTAATGGTTCCAAATCATGATTCTTACATCCTGGTTCCTCCTGGTTTGATTAGAATCATGAAGATATTTCCATATGTTCGAACATGCTAATCTGGAATCACTGGAATAGAAAGTGGGATAGCTTCTTCCTCTTAACTCCTATGAGATTTATTCAACTTCCTGGTCACTTTCCACTGATTAATGGTTCCAAATCAAGCTTCTTACATCCTGGTTCCTCCTAGTTTGATTAGAATCATGAAGATATTGCCATATGTCCGAATCGGCTAATCTTGAATCATTGGAATAGAAAGTGGGATAACTTCTTACTCATAACTCCTATGATATTTATTCAACTTCCTGGTCACTTTCCACTGATTACTGGTCCAAATCAGGCTTCTTACATCTTGTTTCCTCTTGGTTTGATTAGAATCATGAAGATATTGCCATATGTCCGAACAAGCTAATCTTGAAACACTGGAATAGAAAGTGGGATAACTTCTTCCTCATAACTCCTATGAGACTTAATTAACTTCCTGGTTACTTTCCACTGATTAATGGTTCCAAATCATACTTGTTACATCTTGTTTCCTCATGGTTTGATTAGAATCATGAAGATATTGCCATATGTTTGAACAGCTAATCTGAATCACTGGAATAGAAAGTGGGATAGCTTCTTCCTCTTAACTCCTATGAGATTTATTCAACTTCCTGGTCACTTTCCACTGATTAATGGTTCCAAATCAAGCTTCTTACATCTTGGTTCCTCCTAGTTTGATTAGAATCATGAAGATATTGCCATATGTCCGAACAGGCTAATCTTGAATCACTGGAATAGAAAGTGGGATAGCTTCTTCCTCATAACTCCTATGAGTTTATTCAACTTCCTGGTCACTTTCCACTGATTAATGGTTCCAAATCAGCTTCTTACATCTTGTTCCTCCTTGTTTGATTAGAATCATGAAGATATTGCCATATGTTCGAACATGCTAATCTGAATCACTGGAATAGAAAGTGGGATAGCTTCTTCCTCATAACTCCTATGAGATTTATTCAACTTCCTGGTCACTTTCACTGATTAATGGTTCCAAATCATGCTTCTTACATCTTGTTTCCTCCTGCGTTTGATTTAGAATCATGAAGATATTGCCATATGTCGAACAAGCTAATCTTGAAACACTAGAATAAAAGTGGGATAGCTTCTTCCTTCATAACTCCTATGAGATTTATCAACTTCCTGGTCACTTTCCACTGATTAATGGTTCCAAATCATGCTTCTTACATCTTGGTTTCCTCCTGGTTTGATTAGAATCATGAAGATATGTCCATATGTTCGAACAGGCTAATCTGAATCACTGGAATAGAAAGTGGGATAGCTTCTTCTCTTAACTCCTATGAGATTTATTCAACTTCCTGGTCAATTTCCACTGATTAATTGTTCCAAATCATGATTATTACATCTTGGTTCCTTCTGGTTTGATTAGAATCAGGAAGATATTGCCATATGTCCAAACAGGCTAATCTTGAAACACTGGAATAGAAAGTGGGGATAACTTCTTCCTCATACTCCTATGAGATTTTATTCAACTTCCTGGTCACTTTCCACTGATTAATGGTTTCCAAATCATGCTTCTTACATCTTGGTTCCTCTTGGTTTGATTAGAATCATGAAGATATTGCCATATGTCCGAACAAGCTAATCTTGAAACACTGGAATAGAAAGTGGGATAACTTCTTCCTCATAACTCCTATGAGATTTAATCAACTTCCTGGTCACTTTCCACTGATTAATGTTCCAAATCATGATTCTTACATCTGGTTCCTCCTGGTTTGATTAGAATCATGAAGATATTTCCATATGTTCGAACATGCTAATCTGGAATCACTGGAATAGATAGTGGGATAGCTTCTTCCTCTTAACTCCTATGAGATTTATTCAACTTCCTGGTCACTGTCCACTGATTAATGGTTCCAAATCAAGCTTCTTACATCTGGTTCCTCCTAGTTTGATTAGAATCATGAAGATATTGCCATATGTCCGAATCAGGCTAATCTTGAATCATGGAATAGAAAGTGGGATAACTTCTTACTCATAACTCCTATGAGATTTATTCAACTTCCTGGTCACTTTCCACTGATTAACTGGTTCCAAATCATGCTTCTTACATCTTGGTTCCTCTTGTTTGATTAGAATCATGAAGAATTGCCATATGTTCGAACATGCTAATCTTGAAACACTGGAATAGAAAGTGGATAGCTTCTTCCTCATAACTCCTATGAGATTTTAATCAACTTCCTGGTCACTTTCCACTGATTAATGGTTCCAAATCAATGCTTCTTACATCTTGGTTCCTCCTAGTTTGATTAGAATCATGAAGATATTGCCATATGTCCGAACATAGCTAATCTTGAATCATTGAATAGAAAGTGGGATAGCTTCTTACTCATAACTCCTATGAGTTTTATTAAAATTCCTGGTAACTTTCCACTGATTACTGGTTCCAAATCATGCTTCTTACATATTGGTTCCTCTTGGTTTGATTAGAATCATGAAGATATTGCCATATGTCCGAACAAGCTAATCTTGAAACACTGGAATAGAAAGTGGGATAACTTCTTCCTCTAACTCCTATGAGATTTATTCAACTTCCTGGTCACTTTCCACTGATTAATGGTTCCAAATCATGCTTCTTACATCTTGGTTCCTCCTGGTTTGATTAGAATCATGAAGATATTGCCATATGTCCGAACAGGCTAATCTTGAATCACTGAATAGAAAGTGGGATAGCTTCTTCCTCATAACTCCTATGAGATTTATTCAAACTTTCCTGGTCACTTTCCACTGATTAATGGTTCCAAATCAATCTTCTTACATCTTGGTTCCTCCTGTTTGATTAAGAATCATGAGATATTGCCATATGTCCGAACAAGGTAATCTTGAAACACTGGAATAGAAAGTGGGATAACTTCTTCCTCATAACTCCTATGAGATTTATTCAACTTCCTGGTCACTTTCCACTGATTACTGGTTCCAAATCATGCTTCTTACATCTTGCGTTCCTCCTGGTTTGATTAGAATCATGAAGATATTGCCATATGTCCGAACAAGCTAATCTTGAATCACTGAATAGAAAGTGGGATAGCTTCTTCCTCATAACTCCTATGAGATTTATTCAACTTCCTGGTCACTTTCCACTGATTAATGGTTCCAAATCATGCTTCTTACATCTTGTTTCCTCCTGGTTTGATTAGAATCATGAAGATATTGCCATATGTCCGAACAAGCTAATCTTGAAACACTGGAATAGAAAGTGGGATAACTTCTTCCTCATAACTCCTATGAGATTTATATCAACTTCCTGGTCACTTTCCACTGATTAATGGTTCCAAATCATGCTTCTTACATCTTGGTTCCTCCTGGTTTGATTAGAATCATGAAGATATTGCCATATGTTCGAACAGGCTAATCTTGAACACTGGAATAGAAAGTGGGATAGCTTCTTCCTCATAACTCCTATGAGATTTATTCAACTTCCTGGTCACTTTCCACTGATTAATGGTTCCAAATCAGCTTCTTACATCTTGGTTCCTCCTAGTTTGATTAGAATCATGAAGATATTGCCATATGTCCGAACAGGCTAATCTTGAATCATTGGAATAGAAAGTGGGATAACTTCTTCCTCATAACTCCTATGAGATTTATTCAACTTCCTGGTCACTTTCCACTGATTAATGGTTCCAAATCATGCTTCTTACATCTTGGTTCCTCCTGGTTTGATTAGAATCATGAAGATATTGCCATATGTCCGAACAAGCTAATCTTGAAACACTGGAATAGAAAGTGGGATAACTTCTTCCTCATAACTCCTATGAGATTTAATCAACTTCCTGGTCACTTTCCACTGATTAATGGTTCCAAATCATGATTCTTATATCCTGGTTCCTCCTGGTTTGATTAGAATCATGAAGATATTTCCATATGTTCGAACATGCTAATCTGGAATCACTGGAATAGATAGTGGGATAGCTTCTTCCTCTTAACTCCTATAAAATTTATTGAACTTCCTGGTCACTTTCCACTGATTAATGGTTCCAAATCAAGCTTCTTACATCTTGGTTCCTCCTATTTTGATTAGAATCATGAAGATATTGCCATATGTCCGAACATACTAATCTTGAATCATTGAAATAGAAAGTGGGATAGCTTCTTACTCATAAATCCTATGAGTTTTATTAAAATTCCTGGTCACTTTCCACTGATTACTGGTTCCAAATCATCCTTCTTACATATTGGTTCCTCTTGGTTTGATTAGAATCATGAAGATATTGCCATATGTCCGAACAAGCTAATCTTGAATCACTGGAATAGAAAGTGGGATAACTTCTTCCTCATAACTCCTATGAGATTTATTCAACTTCCTGGTCACTTTCCACTGATTAATGGTTCCAAATCATGCTTCTTACATCTTGGTTCCTCCTGGTTTGATTAGAATCATGAAGATATTGCCATATGTCCGAACAAGCTAATCTTGAATCACTGGAATAGAAAGTGGGATAACTTCTTCCTCATAACTCCTATGAGATTTATTCAACTTCCTGGTCACTTTCCACTGATTAATGGTTCCAAATCATGCTTCTTACATCTTGGTTCCTCCTGGTTTGATTAGAATCATGAAGATATTGCCATATGTTCGAACAAGCTAATCTTGAATCACTGGAATAGAAAGTGGGATAACTTCTTCCTCATAACTCCTATGAGATTTATTCAACTTCCTGGTCACTTTCCACTGATTAATGGTTCCAAATCATGCTTCTTACATCTTGGTTCCTCCTGGTTTGATTAGAATCATGAAGATATTGCCATATGTTCGAACAGGCTAATCTTGAATCACTGGAATAGAAAGTGGGATAGCTTCTTCCTCATAACTCCTATGAGATTTATTCAACTTCCTGGTCACTTTCCACTGATTAATGGTTCCAAATCATGCTTCTTACATCTTGGTTCCTCCTGGTTTGATTAGAATCATGAAGATATTGCCATATGTCCGAACAGCTAATCTTGAATCACTGGAATAGAAAGTGGGATAACTTCTTCCTCATAACTCCTATGAGATTTATTCAACTTCCTGGTCACTTTCCACTGATTAATGGTTCCAAATCATGCTTCTTACATCTTGGTTCCTCCTGGTTTGATTAGAATCATGAAGATATTGCCATATGTTCGAACAAGCTAATCTTGAAACACTGGAATAGAAAGTGGGATAACTTCTTCCTCATAACTCCTATGAGATTTATTCAACTTCCTGGTCACTTTCCACTGATTAATGGTTCCAAATCATGCTTCTTACATCTTGTTTCCTCCTGGTTTGATTAGAATCATGAAGATATTGCCATATGTTCGAACAGGCTAATCTTGAATCACTGGAATAGAAAGTGGGATAGCTTCTTCCTCTTAACTCCTATGAGATTTATTCAACTTCCTGGTCACTTTCCACTGATTAATGGTTCCAAATCATGCTTCTTACATCTTGGTTCCTCCTAGTTTGATTAGAATCATGAAGATATTGCCATATGTCCGAACAGGCTAATCTTGAATCATTGGAATAGAAAGTGGGATAGCTTCTTCCTCATAACTCCTATGAGATTTATTCAACTTCCTGGTCACTTTCCACTGATTAATGGTTCCAAATCATGCTTCTTACATCTTGGTTCCTCCTGGTTTGATTAGAATCATGAAGATATTGCCATATGTCCGAACAAGCTAATCTTGAAACACTGGAATAGAAAGTGGGATAACTTCTTCCTCATAACTCCTATGAGATTTAATCAACTTCCTGGTCACTTTCCACTGATTAATGGTTCCAAATCATGCTTCTTACATCTTGGTTCCTCCTGGTTTGATTAGAATCATGAAGATATTGCCATATGTTCGAACAGCTAATCTGGAATCACTGGAATAGATAGTGGGATAGCTTCTTCCTCTTAACTCCTATGAGATTTATTCAACTTCCTGGTCACTTTCCACTGATTAATGGTTCCAAATCAAGCTTCTTACATCTTGGTTCCTCCTAGTTTGATTAGAATCATGAAGATATTGCCATATGTCCGAACAGCTAATCTTGAATCATTGGAATAGAAAGTGGGATAGCTTCTTACTCATAACTCCTATGAGATTTATTCAACTTCCTGGTCACTTTCCACTGATTACTGGTTCCAAATCATGCTTCTTACATCTTGGTTCCTCTTGGTTTGATTAGAATCATGAAGATATTGCCATATGTCCGAACAAGCTAATCTTGAAACACTGGAATAGAAAGTGGGATAACTTCTTCCTCATAACTCCTATGAGATTTAATCAACTTCCTGGTCACTTTCCACTGAATAATGGTTCCAAATACTCTAATTTGTTCCTCTGGTTGAAATAGAGATTGCATTTGACATAATCAAACAGGCATAATCTGGATTCACCTGTTGGAATGAAGATAAATAATGTGTTGAGATCAAGCAATGAAGAGAGACCTAACGTGACTTGCAAGCAAAGAGAAAGGAGTGACCTAACGTGACTTGCAAGCAAAGAAAAGAGGAGAGGCATTTGAAATAACTAAGAAGACTATGGGGAGATGTAGATCACGTGAAGGACGACTAAGGGGAGCTACTTCACGTGCATAGACAAGGTCAGAAGCACTCACTCACTTGCAAGACAAGGACCACTCAACAACTTGCTCATCCCCCATGCTAGCCAAGCACATGCTGTCTCCTTTTGCTCCTCTCACTCCAAACATTAGATCTAGATGAGCATGGGTCTCTTATTATATTGTTTCTATTGTTTATTCATGTATGTGCAGTAGGCTCCTCTTGATGTCTACTTAAACCATTGTAACCCCATCACTCAAAATTAAAGGAGAAAGAATCCTTCACTATTCTCTCTATTCTCTCTTGCATACAAACAACATTCTCTTCATACTCTCTCTCTCTAGTCACGAATTCTCATCATTCTCTCTTGTATTCTTCACTATATTCTTCATATTCTTACATGGTATCAGAGCTTCCAAGCTCCTGAAAACTTCATAGCTTCCGCAAATCATCAACTTCCGCAAATCATCATATTCTCAAAACTATCTCCAAAACAGTTTCTGCTACATCTCTTTATCCACTGGTCTAAAGGTCTTCAAGAGGGAAGAATCTCGTCATAACTCAACATAAGACAGTTACAAGTCTCTGGAACTCAAGAAAGCTTCAGCTCAGTCAGCAAGCTTCATCAAAGGTTCAGTTTCAAGTTATGTTTTCTGCAAAACCAGTTGGTACAAACATTATCCACTGCTCTAAACTCTCAAAGATGGAGAGCTCAAAGGAATGGCGAGTTCAGTATCTGTAAGGAGTCCAAAGAAGAAGCCAAACACCTCATCTGGTCCAAAATGCTGAAGATAATCCATGGAAGAAACCATTCTTGGAGAAAGGTCACTAAAGAAGCATTAAAGCTAAGTTGTTCTAATCATTCTCTGGCCAGCCATGCTGAAGATGTGTTTCTGACCAACAACACCCACGACCACAAGAGGACATGAGGGGTTTGAAGTGTCTCCTTGACCAGAAGGAGAGAATCAAGAAGAAGAGGTGTTGGACAGTCAATCCACACCACAAGCCCTTCAAAATTCAAGTGATTCACAGCCATGGAGGTTCAAGGAATAGCTCAGGTTCCTTGGTTCTAAGTTAGCCTCTAAAAATTCAATAAGAGCGTGTTTAATTATTTAAATTGTTTCGGTTGTGTTGAGTGTGTTGATAGTATCTTAGGGACAGTTCAATGTTACTAGAGTTGTTGAACCTAGTTTCTGTCCCAAGATACTTAACATTGTGTAATGCATTGTTCCTAGGAGAGTTATAGAATTGTTGTGTCTTGTTATTGTCTTAGCTCATGTGTTTGTGTAACTGTATGGTCTAGGCGAGTTGCTTAGAACCTGTTGTGGTGTTCTGTTGCATTTCTAGAGTCCTAGGAGAGTTTCCTTGTCATGTGTTGGATTCAATAGTTGTGTAGCTTGATTAGATGAGTTGTCTAGTCTAATGATACTGTCATAAATTGTCATTGCATTCTGTTATTGTTATTTATGTGATAAAATTAGCCTAGATGCCTTGTAACTGATGAGTTATCATACATGAGCATTTAGTGAATTGGTTGCATGGATTTGAACTGAATAATTGTTTAGATTCTGTCCATTGCATCTCGTTAATCATTATGGATCAGACTGGTGAGTTATCAAGCTCTGATCCTAATGTATGGTCTAATTCTTGCTGGAGTTTGAGTGGTGTTTCAGGTACACAAGGGTTGTCATCTGTCCATCATCAAACCAAGACAAAGGAGAAGACGATGCCCATGCTGTTCAGAGCCTACACATGATGTAAATTCCTGTAAATCCAGAGCCTACACATGATGTTATATTCCTGACCATGGAGAAGAAGAACCGGTTATAAGAAGCGCAGACCATGAAGGTTGTTGAGCTCCTGGTTCAAAAGACACACAAGGAAGAATGTAGAACCGGTTGAATTAAGCGCGTGGCCGTTTGGCTGTTGAGCTCCTGGTTCAGTAGACACACAAGGAGAGCCATCACCTAAGTCATGAGGAGACCGGTGGTCCAAAAACAATGGAGAAAAGATCAAGGGAGAAACTGGTTGGCTTAAGCGCAGCTGTAGGGGTGATGCGCTCCTGGTTTTAAGCTCAGTATTGCTCACTTCCAAGCTTGGTCCTTCATCTATACTCTCTGGATCAAGCTTGAGGAGGGGTAATGATGAGCAATCCTGAAGATCCAAGTCGTCCATTGCCTCACCTCACATCATAAACCGGTTCAAAGAAGCCACAACAAGGACAGCAACAACTTGGTGTTAGAACAGATGCCATCAGAGACTACTTGACAAGAAGATCAGGTGTAGAGTCAGGCTGATTGGAATGCTATGAATCAGCCCAAGGCGTGGAGTTAGAACAGTTACCTTCTAGTTAGGAAGCTATGGATCAGCTTCTACAAGGAGTTAGAACAGTTACCTTCAGTTGGGAAGCTATGAATCAGCCCATAGCACGTGTGCAATGTACCTGGTTGATAAAGCTTCAAGGAGCCGAGTACCGTCTTATCAAGTGGGGAATTCAAGTGGAGTTCACTCCCCACCATTCTTAAGAAAGGGAAGCACATAAAACTCTCATTTCAATTCGTTTATGATGATTATTACTTGAAATGCTTTGAATGATTGTTTAGTGTATTTTCCAAAGAGCTGATGCACCTGTGGGATAATGTATCAGAAAATGAAGATGAAGCTATCCTGGTTTAGGCCAGTGGCGTGTCTAGACAAGAAACTTGGTGCGGTCATGAAGCAATCCTCCTAAGCTTGACTTGTTCCACATGGTCAAGCTTGAGGGGGAGTATTAAGAAGCTTCAATGATATGTGAAGATGGATTCCTTGGTGTTATTCAATAAGAAGAAGCAACCAAGGCTGAGAAAGAAGATGGTACCTTACTTGAGACTCAAGGCGCAAAGAACCGGTCCATCCTTACCTTTCAGATGGCGAGTAGTCAGAAGAGAGGGGGAGACTAAACCAGGGTCTAAGAAGAGTCCAAGATACTGGTAGTGGTGCAAGATGTGGAGTTCACACTTGCAGCAAAGGTTAGGCCACGATCCAGAGCTAAGGACTCCACCATGAGTTACCTGAAGTTCCTTAGGCTCACTGGCCAATCCCTAGGCTTTGAAGAACTCTACTCTTTTCCTTAGTTGGTTTTATCCCAAATGGTTTTCTGGCTAAGGTTTTTAATGAGGGAGATTCTTCAAGGTTCAAGCTTGTCCAAGGATCTCCTATGGTCAAGCTTGAGGGGGAGTGTTGGAATGAAGATAAATAATGTGTTGAGATCAAGCAATGAAGAGAGACCTAACGTGACTTGCAAGCAAAGAAGAAAGGAGTGACCTAACGTGACTTGCAGCAAAGAAAAGAGGAGAGGCATTTGAAATAACTAAGAGACTATGGGGAGATGTAGATCACGTGAAGGAGACCTAGGGGAGCTACTTCACGTGCATAGACAAGGTCAGAAGCACTCACTCACTTGCAAGACAAGGACCACTCAACAACTTGCTCATCCCCCATGCTAGCCCAAGCACATGCTGTCTCCTTTTGCTCCTCTCACTCCAAACATTAGATCTAGATGCAGCATGGGTCTCTTATTATATTGTTTCTATTGTTTATTCATGTATGGGCAGTAGGCTCCTCTTGTGTCTACTTAAACCATTGTAACCCCATCACTCAAAATAAAGGAGAAAGAATCCTTCACTATTCTCTCTATTCTCTCTTGCATACAAACAACATTCTCTTCATACTCTCTCTCTCTAGTCACGAATTCTCATCATTCTCTCTTGTATTCTTCACTATATTCTTCATATTCTTACAGATACTAACCTTTCTTTTTCTATTTTGGGAAATGCAAGATTGTTGAGAACTTTGACCATCATTTACTTCATAGTCTTTCATCTCAAGATCCACCACAGTTTTATCCTTCGTTTTCTCTTTGTTTTCTTTCAATGATTTTATGATAGAGTCTCGAACCTCTGAAGAAACTTCCTTGCATGCAGTTTTACTTTGATTCAACCCAGCCAAATGCTGTTTCATGCTACTGATGCCAACGTATTGCTTACCACAAAAGTTACAAGCTGTGACTTTCTTCCCTTTTGAATCAACAGCTTCACTAACATAGTTCCACGTCAAATCTTGTTTCCAGCTACTACGAGGATTGGAGCAGCCTTGCGATGATTTCTCTTGCTTTGTATTGCTTGCATTCGTCTCCATCGATGAGTACAACTACGACCAAAAAGTTATAAACATGTTTGCAAATTAAAAACAAAAACTGAATACTTTACCAATAAAAATGTATTACTCTCTTATTGTTACAATGTCTAGATAAAAAAAAAGAACCAAGCTAGCATAGCATGTAATAATGGTTTATATAGTCAAAATATGGTTTCAAGAGGAAAGATATGAACATGTTTAAACCTTTATAAGATTATATGGGTGGCTAGCTCCTCCTGTCGAGTGGGGCAATGCATAAACTAAACAAGTACTGTTAGGCCTGTGGCGGTGGTGTTGGTGCTCGTTCTTCTGTCATGTATTACCAACTGCTAAGGGCTTCTCTTTTGCCTCTTATTACTCAACCCTTCAGAAAAAACCAATTATTAAAGTAATTGCCTCGTAGTATATACTAATCGTCGTTTCAACACAGACACTTATAGAGTGAATTGAGTGTTTATTTTGTCAAAGAAAAAAGAAATGAAACGAGTGTTTATACTCTTAATCTAAATTTGTTTTGAAGATTGTAATACATGTTTAAAATATTAAAATTGTTTATTACTTGATTCTAATTTTTTTTTTAATTTTGTGTAAACAAGAAATTTTTTAACAGGAGTGTAAGTAGCAATGTGAAATCTTTCTCCGGCCAAGATGATTTTCTTAATTTAGAGAGTCATGGTTTAGTTTATATATGATATATCAAGTTTTAGGTGGTCGTTTTCATTTAAAGTTTTTTTCTTAAGAGATTTGGTTTGTGTTTTATTTTTCATTGGTAATGTGCTTTCATAAACTGGTTTTAGACACAAAAGTCTTTTGGTCAATTTTGGATTCATTTTATTCATGTGAAAATACATGTTTTCTATGATTACAAATATCCTAATAAAATAAATAAAATTAATTTGGAGTTTCGTCTAGAAAATTTATGACTTAAATTGTATATTTTGTATATTTATAATGATATGTCACTTAAAATTTGAACTGTACAATTTCTCATAACTATACAATTTATTATTTGAAATGCAAATTTAAAATTTAAATATTATTTTATTTTTACTTCATAATAATATTTTCTACAAATCATATTACTAAAATATGGATACACTACATAAATATTGTGTATACTTTGATATAAACTATAATAATATTATCTAATAAAAATTAATTTTACATGTGTAAATAATAGTTAATTTTATTAAACATTGGAAACTAAAAAGGCAAAGATGGTATGGATTCATTACATGAGAATATTATTAAACATCAACATAATCTAAAATAGCAGTATGATACTTTTCTCAAACATATTCGCTATAGAAAAGTGTTATGTATATATTTTCTATAGGTACATACACACTCATCCATTTCTATATAACATCTTTGAGTTTGTGTAGAAATAAATTCATGCGTAAATATAAGTGACACTTTCTCGATCTAACAACATAAATGCAAGTTTAATGATGAAAATAAATACTTTCACAAAATTAAAAACATGAAAATGAAAAAAAGAAAAATCATATCCGTGACCGCATTAATCCCAATATATATAAAAATTAAAATTTATATTAATTAACCATATGTGACATATTTTTGAACTAATAAAAATAGTGCAGAAAAATTAGTATTCACCAAAACACCATTAACAAGAATTTACTTCAATTTAATAAGAATTACTCAAATTTTTAAATGAGAACTAAAAAAAATACAGTGTATTATAACATTATATCATATATAAGTCAAAAGACAATAACAACTGAATAATATCATATTAATTCATCTACTTAGATTCTGACTGGAGTAGTCGCATCAGTTGAAGTTGCGGGCGTTTGCGGATGCATGTGATTGCAGTTTTAAGTGTTATTAAAAGATTTGGACGAGTGGTACAACGGGTAAAAACTGTTGCTTTGTAGGATATTTATGACTGGTTAACTACCAACTGAAACAATGGTTAAATAATAATTAACAATAATTACATTTTATATAGTTATAAAATAGTAAAATCATATTATTATAATAAATAGAAAAAGTATATTTATAAAATTATACTATTAAATTTTAAAAAATTATAGAAAATATTTTTGTTTGAAGTTTTATAATATAAATTAAAATATGGTATATATATATCTGGTATTTCTATTATTTCAATTAAAATTTTTAACTCAATAAATTTTTATTTTTATAGTTTTTTTGAAAAATATTTTTTTCACCACTGCAACCGCAAACGCTAGTTAGAACGAACTTTTGGATTTTAGAGTTTATAACAGTTTGATGCAATTTATAGCATTTTATAGGCCTGAGCATTCGGTTTTCAGTTCGGTTCCGGTTTAGTTCTTTCAGTTTTTGGATCTTTTGGTTCTAGAAATATAGGAATCATTCAATTATTTATGTAATTCGGTTCGGGTTCGGTTTGGTTATTTCAGTTTTTGATTTGGTTTGGGTAACAACTATAAGACTTGGATAATATCCAATAAACTTTCAGTTCTACTTTGGTTTTGGTTCGGCTTCGGTTTTTTTGGTTAGTTTTGAACATTCGAGTTAGTAAAACATATTTTTTTGGGGGGGGGGGGGTGGTGGTGGTGGTTTGGATTGAAAGTTGAGTAATTCTGATAAATTTTAATACTTGGGTAATCGGGTTCTTTAGAAAAATTCATATAATTTAAATATTTTGGATAAAAAATATTTGGGTACTTCGGTTTATAAGTATATTTTAGAATATTTATTAATTTAAATACTAAATATAATTAATATTTTAGATATATAAATTGTATGTCCGATATTTGGGTACCCATTTGGTTCGGTTTCGGTTTGGGTTCGGTTTCGTTTTCTCGGTTATAGAAATATAGGAACCACTAGGTTATTTTTAATCTTCGTTGTTTCGGTTTGTTTTTTTCGGTTCGGTTCTAGTTTGGTTTTTGGTTCTCGGTTTTTATGCCAAGGCCTAGTGTTTTCTATGATTGTTACAAAACACTAACAACCGCAAAAATTTTGTTTTCGGGTGATAGCAAAAAACCCAACCATGTTCTTACTATTTGGTTTTACAAATTGAAAGTTCATTTAATAATATTAAAATATATGTGATACAGAGTATAAATTTTTAAAAAGACATATTTCAAATTTACTAGAAAAAGTATAAGCAAAAACTAATGAAATTTATGTAGTTCATAAAAGATTTATAAAAAAAAATACAAACTTAAAAAAAATAATTTATATAATAAAATAAAGGGCAAATCTCTTAGATAACCCTTTTTCAAGTTTTTGTCACAAAAATAACCTTCAATATCAAAAATGACAAAACTAACTTTTTTTTATTTTTAAAAAAATTAATAATTTTTTTTATTTTTTCAGTTTTATACCCCACCCCCAAAATCCCACCCCATAACTCTAAATCCTAAGTTTAGATTAGTTAACCCAAGGGGCATAAATGTATATTTACACTCTTTAATAAATGTTATTTTTGTGGTTTTCTTCTTTAAAAGTTATTTTTGTGGTTTTCTTCTTTAAAAGTTATTTTTGTGACAAAAAAATTTTAATGTCTATTTTAGGGTATTTCTCTAAATTAAAAGGTTAGTAAATTTAAAATGCATAATACGACGCGGTGAAAAGCTCTAGTATAGATAATGTCTTTCCATAATCCCATTTTTAACATGTCAAATATTAAAATGGACGCTATAAGTTTCTTATTACCAACGTATATTATACATACATACGTTGTGGCCCTTTCATTTATTTCTCAAACATTTTGTGTGCACAACTGGGGAAATTAACGTGTCTGACAAAGATTGGATGATGACAGCTTTGACGGCATGACGCCAGAGTGGACGGCGGCGTAACTTTGATTCACCAATAGCCGAGGACAAGAGCGCAACGATTATTTTAAGACAACAAGAAGTTAAAAGATGTGGCCACGTGGCAGAAGCGCAGGCTAATTGTGGGATTAGCGTGGGAATTTAGTCCATTGTTGAGGAAATTAAAAGAAAAATATCTTAAAATATATCTA
>CAJHQP010009741.1:0-21235 GCA_905132765.1 Moricandia arvensis
AGACGAGAGAGTAGGAAAACGTTTACATAACTCTAACCACACTCGCAATGATTAATTCACTCTCTCCTATTGTTTCGATGAATAGATGGATAAAACTATTAGCACATCTTCGACTGCGGTGTTATGATAAAGACTCTACATCAAAGCCCCTGATAGTTTATTCTACTCTTATAATCTTAGTATCATCTACATCGTAGTGCTTATTAACTGGCTTTTTCGAGCTTGACGATTAATATTAATGTTTCTCCTGAACGCATACTCCTAATTAGGAACACATATATTATGAGAATACCATAAGATTAGAGAGCTACTAATTATCTCATCGGCACGGCACTACGTAGTCGTTTAAATGAGACTTCTTTTAGGCCTTACTTTGGACTTAATTACTACGCAAAACACCCCTCTAACCGATCCCTTATATTATATAATCTACCTCACGTCGGGTTTACTGAAAAGATTCAAAACTAACCGTTACCGTGGATTTCATCGAAAACAATCAAACCAACCTCCCCAGTGACGTTTATGTAAATCTAAATCCTAAAGCTAAGAGGTCTTCACCCAAATACTCTACAGACATACTGCGCACGACCAAAACACTACGAACTAAATCTAATAGAGCTCTCTCACTCACACTCGCGCCCACTCACCATAATGGTAAACTCATCACTGCCTTTATCATGAAGACATAAAAACCCTGACCGACTGTATAGATTAACTCATCACTAACTCGGGTTTTCATGAACAAGATGAACGCAACCCTTACGTAGGGCTTTAATGAAAAGATAACACACCACAGCCGCTAAGTGGGTTTTACATGAAACTCTAAATCCTACAAGCATACATGTGGTTTTTTCAACACCGAACATATGCTCTCGTAAGACACCACTACTCTAAAGACATAACTAATGGACCTACAACATAGAGCTTATATCTATGGCACAACTGAGTGGTAAATTTATTAAGCTTACCTACGGAACTTACCACAACCAACCCTAACCTGAATTTATATACATCTAAATTCCTAAAACCCTAGTGCGGTTTATGACAAAACGGTAACAACCCAAGCCTAGTGGGTTTTATGAAAAATAACATACCACCTACTGCCTCAGTGGGTTTAAGTAGACAATCTAAACCATCCTAAGCCAAATGAGTTATTCAACAACCCGAAATAAAACGCACATGCCGGTTCAAATTATAAGTACTTCTCCCTCAAATACCATATGAACACGGACCTAAAATACAAGAGCTTTATACTCAATAGGCAGAGCAGCCACATACGTGGTTAAACTGTAATACTGAAGGACCATTTCACGCCTAAGGACAACTACACAAAACCCTAACCATGAACCTATCATCTTCAAACTCTACACGCCTTACGACTCGCGGTTTCCAATTGAACAAGATAATAACGGGCAACGCCTTAGTGGTTTAACTGAAACAAATATCAAACCTACGGGTCCTAAGTGGGTTACTGCAAATCTACAAAGTCCCATAAAAGCAAATGAGTTTGTGTCACACAGAAATTGCGAGATCTATACACAAAATTCTGTATAGGTATAGGCATACTAAAACACATATAAACTGAGAACCTACAAATTATACGTACGCTTTATAACATCATGGCATGCACAATAGTGGAAATATTGGGCTCTTTATTTTGGAAAAACATACAAAGACCATAACCGAACCTATAAATATAACATTCTAACGCGCTAGTGGGTTTTCTGAAAAGGCCATACAAACCAAACACTTAGTGGGGTTATATGAAAATAAAAGCTAACGTCTAGTGGGACGGGATTAAATTAAGAAATCGAATCACCATTCTTAAACTAAGAGTTTTCACGCACAACAATACTACTACAGACATTACTCGAACAAACACTATGTAATAGACCTAAAAATAGAGAACCTTATATCATTATACGGCGCAATATCGCAGGTAATTGAGGCCGTACTCGCGAAACGAAAAACCCGTAACCGACTCTATAGACTAAAATCCACCACCTAATGGTTTTTATGAAAGACTAACACGCAAGCCCTAGTGGGTTTATTGGAAGATAAACACCCCAGTGGGTTTTACTGGAATTTTTAACTCCTACAGCTATGAGGTTTTCACTAGCTTCGGATGAGCTCTAAAGACATACTCTATAATTGACACATATCGTAATGGAACTAACATAGAGCTTATATCATTGGCGACAATCGTGGTAAAATTATCAAGCCATTAATTACGGAAACTAAAACCCTACTGAATCCTATTCTAAATCCATGCAAACCTACGCTGGGGTTTTATTGAACACGATAACACGCAAGCCTTAGTGGGGTATATTATACGAAAAATAAAACCACACTCTAGTGAGGTACTGATTCTAAATCCTAAGATTACCAATATTGAGATATTGCTGATCACGCGCGAAATACTCTACGAGCATACTCTAAAACACAATATGAATTTTTGAACTTCCTAAATAGCAGCTTTATATCCGATGGCAGCAAATAGTGGGTACAATTATTAGGGCCTTATTTGTACAAGTCGAAAAAGCCCTACACGACTCTATTATATAGTAAATCTAAACCCTAGTGTGGGTTTATAAGTATAAAGACCAACGCATTAGTGGGTTTAACTTGACAACAGATAACGAACGCATCCCCTGGCTGTGAGTTTGACTGTGAAATACTCAAACATCCCCCCTACAAGCTATACATGGGAGGCCGGGGGGTTTAATCTTTTTTTTCTATATCTTTGCATCTTCACGAAAAATAACACTAGCGTGGAAGACAATACCTCTACAGCTAACACTACATGTTTATAAATTCGAACATACATTAAGAGCTTGTATATTTATCGCGCACAATTAGTTCGTTAAATACAGCAGACGCCTATCATCAGAAACTACCAAGAAGCCACAGTTATCCAGCAACCCGATTATCTATATGACATAACAATCCAACGCCCTAGTGAGGTTTATGAAAAGATCACACCACCCTTAGTGAGAGTCTTACTGATTAAAACGACCATACACCACTCCCTAGCTGGATTTACGTGAAATCTTAAACTCCTAACAGGCTAATGAGGTTTTCAGACACATCCTCTAAAGAATTACTCTAGAACACATAATAACACAGACTCTTAGAGCTGTTATAACGCTAGTCAAATGTCTAATACATAGTGGTACACTTTATCAGTAGTTCTTTATCAGGTAAACTATACCTATAACTTCTGCTTATTACCAATACCTGCTGACAGATTACGTAGTCCTAATCTCCTGCTGAATATGGGTTATCAATAGAAAGAGACGTATAATCTACGTACCTTCTGACTGGTGGGTTTTACGAAAAAAGACTAGATATTCTTTCACCAATCCCTTTAACTTGTGTGATATTCATTGACAATGTTATGAACTTGCTTATAACGCTAATCGGATTTTCACCGCCGTTAATATATTCTCTATAGACATACTCTATACATCACTTTAATACTGGAACCTAAATAGGTCTTATTCGTCTCATCATTCTTGATTAAGTGATATTAATATATTAGCGTCCCTTATTACGCGCCAACTACACAAAATCCTGCTAACGCGCTCTTATTCTTATAAATCCTACTCTGTCGGACGTGGGTTTATGAAACATCTAACAACCACTACAAGTGCTTAAACATTTCTCACCCGAACTATTCTTGCCATCTAAAGACACTTGGTATCAGCTCTACATGACTTCACACTAAATCACGCGAAACTAATATGCAGCTTCACTGTCATGACACTATAGTGGTAAATATCAGGCCCTTATCACGGACAAACTATAGCAAAAACCTCTAAACCGACTGCTATAGATAACTCCACCCCTAAAGGGTTTACTGAAAGAGATAACATCTGCAGACCTTTACGCTGGTTTATCGCAACACTATAAACCACACCGCTGCTACCGTGCGTCTATGACAAGTCTGTACTTCTGAGTAAGCTACACGGGTTTTCAAACCCGATAAGTTACTCTACTTATTCAAGATCATGACTTCATTCACACACACATACTAGATATACGACTCTAATTCTCTCGAGCTGTTATTATGATTCACGTGCGCATACATAGTATGTCGGTACAGACATATCTCAGGCTCCTTTTATCAGGTGTAACAGAAATTATCACATTACCTACTCCAACCGACCTCGTACTACGAATCAAGACCATGCTTCCTATACCCCTATTACGCTGGTATTTACTATTCGAAGAAATATGATAATACTCGCACTTCTAATGTTGGGCTTCTACTAGTTATTATATAGATATATAACACAACACTCCACATATTCTTGAGAACAACATCTTATAGTTGGGATATGATCGATCCATACAATACTACATAGCTATTATAGGGTATTTACTTCCGAAAATCTCTGGTATTATAGGAATGTACTTCTAAATTAACATATATAGATCAAGTAGACTAAGTAATAACTTACTTACTTAGAGCTTATTAATCGTTATGGTCATCAGATATTGACGGTAGATCATAGTGGCAGGTACTTATGAATCTGGCATACATGTATCTACAGAAATCCCTCCGAAATCTCGACAACCTGTAACTCTCAAGATTATATTATCCAAGCCGTACTTTGTTGGTTATTATGAACATATAAAGCTAACTTTACGATGGTGTAGTATTTAATGTGATTATTAAGACTACCACTTCTGAAACATGATACTCATATCATCTCCAACGTCGCGGCTATTACTTATTGCAAATTTAACCTGCTAAATACGTTAATTTTACATAGAGTGGTTTCTTCACACATCTGACATGATCTTATACTTATATCATAGCTAACAAGTCCATTACTCTTACCTCGATTCACACCACTATACTACACCTATGTCAGGAACCTAAAGATCAAAGCAGGCTTAATATCATTGTGCATCAGTCATTACGTGTAGACATAGTACACATTTAGGTCCCAGACTACGGGTACCTGTCATTACGCGCACTTATATCTAACAACCACCAGTAGCATCTGATTTTATAACATCTAAACACGTAAGTCTGGTATTCTGTATCTAAATAAGATAACACTCACCTTAGTCGGGTCTTACTGACTTAAATCTTACCAACCTTCAACTCGCTAGTCGGTGTTCTACTGAACACTCCTAAATCCTATAACGCTACTCTGAGCTCTTCTCACCCGGAATAACTGATACTCTAGTAGACGTCATCACTCTCAAAACACATACTATATAGAGAATCTAAATGGAGCTGTATATTATAGCATGCAATATCTCGCTTGTTCACATTATACAGGCCATCATCAGGGACGTACAGACACTAACTTCATAAGACTCGCATCATGATGTATTCACGAGTACTCACCCGATAAAATGGGTTTATGAGCATACACGAAGGATACCACCTCTACGTGGACTTTAGTGAAAAAAGTAACAAACGTCAAGAGTCCTCTCAAGTCGCGATGATATATGTAATTGACTCTATATACTCAGAGCTTATGTAGTTAGTCTGTTCTTACTCGAAATATCCTTCACGTCGTTTAGGACATTACTCTCTCTATACACACTATAATTAGAGCACCGGCAAACTTACGACGCTTATACCTCACTGCGCAATATATTGTTGGTCTACAAACTACTCAGTGCCTTTCACTTCTAAGGGAAGCTCTGAGGTCTACTACAATGCCACCGCTAACCGACCTCTGATATGATAGAAACCACAGACTCATTTTATGAGGTGTTCCTGAAACAGACTAAATTACACAATCCTTAAGTGGGTTTACTTGAAACAGATAAAACAACCCTTCAGTTTCCATAGTGGGTTTAACTGAATATTATAATTGTTCCTATAGCGCTAATGTGGTTTATACATAAATCCTACATCCTCGAACATATTCTCTCTACGACAATCACACTCTTATCACCAACTATGTAATTATTGGCACACCATTAACTACGAGCTTATAATAATGGGCAGAGCACTTATAATTGTGTAGATATTTAAGGACTCCTTTACTATTATGGGTACTATCTAAATAGCTCTTACCCCGATACCCTCCGGATCACTTTAGGTATACTCAGGAAATCTATACCACTAGTGGGTTTACTAAAACACGATAAAACCAACCCTTAAGATGGGTTTAATGACAAACCTGAAAGAATTGCCAACTCCTCGTGCGGTTATGAATCTAAACATCCTGAACGCTCACATGAGCTTTTCAACTTCGATTTAATGACTCTAAGACATCATATATACTCACTAATACACACTATACCATCAATGACAGTGAAAGTTCTACATACGTAGCACTCATATCATGCGCCAACATTCCGTGGTAAATTATTAGCCACCTGATCATCAGTGACAACGTTACACAATAACACTAACACGATTACGTCTTTTCATACATCGCACTATTCATCCCAAACCCGGTAATGGGCTATTCTATATATGATCAAAGGATTGGACAACTCCACTTCGCCTTAGTCGGGTTTACTAAAACATCTATTTCACCTATTAATTGTACATCCTGGGTTTTCACACCGGAAAAATTTACTAAAAACATACTTCACTATAACACCTACTATACATATACGGAATCTTATCAAATTAGTCGATTGCATCATATAATCTGGCAATATTATCAGTGGTCAAACTCCATTTCATAAGGCTTCTCTCATCAGGACAAGGTCACTACAAACACTGTCTGAACACGACGCTCTATAACCAAGACTACTTCGCGCTTATCAATACATCTATACGCGCTTATGAAAAGATATCAATCCATATCCTTTTCTGGGTCTTACATCTCGAAAACGACTAAACCACCTCAAGACACAGTGGGTTTTTACTTTGGACAACTCATACAATTTCCTCAGCTATCATGGGTTGTTGCTTCTACTCGAAATCATCACTCTCTGCACTCTAAGTACACCATAACCGTCCTATTACACAAACATGTCTATAATCTCTGAACCGCATTACATACAGACACTCGATGCCTTCATCTCCATACTGCGCAGCACCATACTACAGGTCAGTACGTAGAATATTCCAGGATCTTCTATTCAGCGAACCTACAAAAGTCAACCCTTTCACCATACCCGACATTCGATGGATACAATTCCCTCACCCTCTCAGCTTGGTGTCATATACACTGAAAAAGATAACAAATCGCTGAGATTACCCTTAGCTACGCCTGGAGTACTTATGAACAAGACTATAACCACTAACCACCTAGTGGGTTTATTAAATTTAATAAAAGCACTGCACTGAGAGGTGTACATTACACAATTCTGCGAATGACACTACGAGATTATTACTTCTAACGACAGTCATAGTATACAAACGTTGACTACCACACTTTCACGACCCTCTAACATTTACCGCATCTATATTCTATTACCAGTACGACATATAGTGGTCTATACAGCCTTATATCCCAGACGTCGCCATTAAATCATGTGAAACTGACGACATCAACCGTCTCTTGTCTCAACTCTCGTCCTATAGACCTCGTATTGACTCACACCTCCAGACCCGCTAGTAGGTATGCGGATATCATGCACCTCCCATATTATTCACCACCTCTCACCTTATCGCGTCTCAGTGGCGGTTTAATCGAAAAGATTAAAACCTAAGGTCCCACTCTAGTGGGTTTATGCAAATCTACAACCGCTAAGCCTAATGGGTTTCAAACCGAAATCACCTCTAACACAGTTTATACATCATGGCGCAAAATAAACGCCATTATATCATGGCGCGAAAGACTCACGTGGTACAAACGTTTACTCTAGTTAGCCTTATTTATTAGCGACACACTTTGGACAGAACTTCTCTTAACTCTTCGGACAGCTCTATACTTAGGGGATACTTTAGGTCAACGCCCTATTGGGTTTTTTGTTTGTTATTTTTGAATAAGATAAAAACTATGAGGACCTCTTTAGTGGGTTTTTATGTTCATAAGATATAAAACCCTCCCCAACGTGGGTTTGAGTGACAATCGTTAAATCCCTAAATACATCGTAACTTATATGGCCTAGTTTCTATTCGCCTTTTCCCAGAGCTTATCACATCATGACCCCTCTATAAGACACGTGATACTCTTTACAATCGATCACGAGTAATAAACGATGTTTGAGCAACCTCGTTGTCACTACATACCACTACAAATATTATTGTGCCATTTCTCGCATCCAGTTTTAATTGATCAATCTCGTTGGCACCTCTTCTGTGTTTCTTCCGCTATACCTGTCTCTCAACTTCAGGTATTTTATAGTCGAGAACGATCTTACCTTGACACTACCGGTTCATATACCTATTTTAGTCTAGGCCTCGCCTTCTACCTGCTCACGCAAGTGCTTCATCCAAACGCACTCTATATCTGGGCCTTGCATCCGGTACTTTTACGCATATTTTAGTAGGTTAACAATCCTATTTCATCTCTCCCATCCGTATTATGGGTTATCGACTCACAAGCACTATCCTTTAACCATAATGACCCAACACTGGAATGCCTATTCTTATCCCCGGACGGGATTCAATAGGATCACTGTATGGTGTTCCTCTTGAGTTCTTTAGACTATAGTGGAGGCATAATCGTCCTTACGATTGGTGGTTCACAGGCTTGGTGCATGTCAGGATAAGTAGCATAAAATACACACTAATCCCATGGCTCTCACCCCACACTGTGCCTTGGATGGGGTTGCCTCATTTCTCACTGATCAAGTCCACTCATTCTTCTCAAAGCCTCAGTACTTTCTTTCCGTTTTATCTTGGATCACCCACACCTTCAAACCAGATTCATAACTTCCTTAAAGTTGAAGATTAAACATTCCTGTGTGGTATAGTTTAAGATCCATGTTGGTTGAATATAGCTATGTCGTCTTCATCACCGAGTCACCTGTCCTTGGGTCGTCAGACGTCTACTTCTGGAGCATTGTTGAGTGTAAATAGGTTCATCACAAGATGCGGTTTATCGCCTTTTAGGACATATCTACGCTTGATATCTCTACGATCGCTCTCCCGAGGTGAACAACTCCCATCTCACGGTGTCTCGCGAATCTTTTTCCTTTCTTGTGTTCATGCACATTATCGCTCACACCATCACCAACACTACTTCACTCACATATGTCACTGTGTGTCGCTCGTGTATATAGTTGTTTCTACAGTATTCCGCATTACCGCGGATATCTGTCGATTCACTATTAGGCTTACTACATAGGTTTGAGTCACGGATTTGATCATTCAGCTTACACACAATATCATTAGAACTCTAAATAGCCAGCAACTTATATTGGCACCCGTATCGTGGCGATTGATTTTTTATTGTATTGTTCCTTTAGAATCAATCCAAATATCTCCTCTAAGGTTTATTGATAGACTGTCCCGCAGGGTTGTTCGTCCTGGGCTTATACTATTTATTCCTGTGAAGTCGAACAATTCTCTTCACTTCCAGGTTCTGTATCCGTACTTCTGTGCTAAATCAGTAGTAGCCCATTATTTTTGGTATATTCCCATCATAATTAAATTCACCTCCTCATTTGGATACACTATAACCTACTTAAGTATGTATTACTTCTCATGAGACCAGGAGGCACTTCATCCACATATTATATACCTTCTATTCTCGCGGTGTATTAGATGTGAAGTATGTGATATAAGATATCGCAACACATTTAACATAGCCCTTTGTCTAACCCTATTTTAAAGTTGTGTTTGTCAATTAGCTTTTTAATTTCTGTATGCACTAGAGTAAGGATTAGACAAAAATCCAAATGCAACCGCGACTAAGTGAAAAAGTATTCCAATACGGAAACCCCAACACGTCCGCACCCGTATAGAATACTTCCAACACGTTGTATTTTTTCAACACCTCAAATGGACACTGATCTTGTAAGACCTTGTTTGGTATACGGTTGATCAGGTAGAAAGCAGAAGTCACTACTTCACTCCAGAACCATTTAGGAACATTGGAGTGGAACATCATTAACTGGGAAACCTCCATAAGATGCTGATTCTTCCTCTCGGCTACACCATTTTGTTGAGGAGTGTAAGGGCAGATTTTTTTTATGAAGGATTCCATGTTGATCAAGGTGTTGCTTGAAGGCTAGACTTGTGTACTCGCCACCATTATCTGATCTAAAATTTTTAAGCTTAGCATTATAATGGTTAGTCACATAAGCTTGAAAACTCCTAAATGCTTCAAGAACCCTATCCTTAGATGGCATTAAAGTTATCCATGTGTATTTTGATTTTCATCAATGAATGTTACAAAGTACTTATAATTATCCCTAGACATGCAAGGTGCAGTCCAAACATCCGAATGAACTAAATCAAAATATTTATCATAGGTAGTACCAGAAGTTGGAAAAATAGTTTTACAATGCTTGCCTAAAATGCAAGCCTCACACTCATTATTTTTAAACATAACACCTGGAAACATCAAGTTCAAAGCTCTAACATGGGGATGACCTAGTCTAGCATGACACAAGGTACCATTATTCAACATAGAAGCAGAAGTGAGCGAGTAAACGTAATCAGGAACATGAGTAAGATCTTCTAGCACATATAAGTCTCCCTTGGTTACTCCTTTCCCAATTATTCTCTTGCTCTCAATATCCATCACTAGGACTAAAGATCACATTGCATTGTAAATCAGAAGTAAATTTTTTCACATATAGCAAGTTTGAAGTGATGGCAATGCATATAGAAGGCCCTAGATTCGTTGTTAAACAATTTTCAGATTTCTTATTCCTTTAATTGGATCCTTCTCACCATTAGCTTTCATAACATTACCATAAGCTGGTTCAATATCTTAAATAAGTCTAGTATCACTAATCATGTGATGGGATGCACCAAAGTTAATTATCAAAGGTTTCGACATATTGTAAGCATTATATGAATGCATACTCCTAGCCGGTTCATATGCATTTTCAGACTGACCTACACAATGATGTAAGTCATACTTGGTTCTAGTGTGATCAACAATACTAGACTCAGTTATAGATACATCAAAGGAATACCCAAGAGTGTTACCCAACGAGTTAGCATTGTCCTTGAGATTTTGATTAGAGCATAAATGTCTGATCTTCTGATCAAGTCATTTTCATTGAACCTTTGGTTTAACTTGTTACCCGACTGAGTGGTTTGAGTTGTCATGGCCATCATTTCTCGTCCATCTCCTCCACTGATCCTCTTGGTGGTACCCGCAGCACTTGTCCTAGCAGCACTTGTTCTTGCTGCTCATTTGTCCGATAGGAAAGGTGAGCTTTTGCCTCTTTATCCTTCTTGAACTTGGCCGACTTGAGGTGTGGGTGTAATATCCAGAACTGACTCTTCTTATGTTCATGCCTCTTACAATGATCACATGGTCCATTGAACCTCCTTTCTTAAAAAAGGTTGTGCATGACTCTTTTGCTTGAGGAGCTTCAGCTTGGTTGGCTAGAGAGAGTTCTCCCTTACCTCCAAAGAGTCCAAGAGACCCTTGCTCCTTCTGGATTTGAGTGCAAACATCCTCTAGATCAGGTAGTTTCCCGGCTCTCAAAATGTGCTTAATCGGATCTTTGTAAATAGGATTCAAGGTAAGTAAGAGGCCAACGACCTTGTCTTGCTCTCTTCTCTCATTTAGCTCATCTTGATCAGTAGTGTTTGGCCTTAACATTTCCAGCTCTGACCATAAAGCTCTGAACTTTTCCAAGTGTCTTGTAAACTCATGTCCTCTTGAGCCAGATTGTTGATTGCCTGCTTTACCTCAAACATCCTACTCAGGTTTAAGATGTTCACATACACCTTTTTTGAGTGTATCCCAGAGATCCTTTGCCTTCTCACAGTAACTATAAGCCTCCAAAATTGAGGGATCCAACGAACTTTGGAGAATAGAAATCACAAGCATGTCTTCTTGTATCCACTTGTCCTCTTCATCTTCATCCTGAGTAATGAGCTTTGGAGCTTCACCAGACGTGATATGTCCCCACAAACCCTTACTTTCCACAAAATTCTTCACCAACCGAGGCCATAGGAGGGTAGTTTCTCCCCTTGAGTGTAACCGGAACCACAACCTTGTTGTTTCCATCTTGAGTCTTCAACAAAGTATGAGATCTAGAGTCTTGAGTCTTCTTGTGAATCAAACCCAAATTATGAGTAACCTGGCTCTGATACCATGAAATATTTTAGATAATCTCTGGTTTTGATGATTGTTTAGAAAGACTAGGAAGAGAAATGCTTAATAACTACTAAGTCTAATAGGTAATCATGATTAAGAGTCTAAGAAAGAGTTTATGAACTGTCTAATTATTATTGATGCTCGACATTACAATATATAATTATATTATATATATGAGGTTAATACAAGGGTTTCCAGAAAACTAAAGGAAGAGAAACATGTGGCTTTCGTTAAGCCAAGGAGCGCCTAATTCAAACCAAGGAGGACTAGCCATACAAATGGTATCAGCCTCTCTGACCATATGTTGATCCTTTCTAGCTTGTGCCAGGTTGTCACTCTGCCTTATCCTCCCTTTCCAATGGATGGATAAGGGTAAAACCCTTTGGTAAGTGACTGGGTAACTTTTCTTTTACCCGGATGATAATTTACCTTGGTCGAGGTTTTGGTCGACCAGACCTGTACAGACTGAACGGTCATGGTCGATCCAAAACCTTCTTCTTCCTTCCTTCTCTTCCTTAACCCAAATAAGAACCTCAACTTAACACCAGCCAGAGTCACCTAAGTCGAGATCGGACATCTCACCGGCTGTAACCGTCGAAGGTAACCATCAAAATCGCTAGTGCCTCTGTTTAAGTTTCGAGTGTTTGATAAATTGATCATAACTCTCTAACTATGCTTTTTGTGAATCCAAGGCCACCATCATGTTTGTGAAGTCAAGACGAGTCGAGCACTATTCATCCACCGCTGGGAAGCTGTTGTCGTATCGCCGCCGGTGATTTTCTGGTATGCCGCTGCCGCCCTTGGGTCACCGCCGGCGACCAGTCAACGGTGACTCCTTGGTTGAACTCAACGACTCGGCTGATTCAATTCAGTGAGTCAACTCGTTGACTGGTCAACAGATTTGATTTACCGTAATTGATTTTCAGTTATGGTCAAACCGATTGGTTATTGAGAATTTATTTTGGTTAGGACTAAACCGGTTTGTAATTGATTTGAATCTGGTTCATTTGAAATGAAATTTTGTTAAAGAAAACTAGTTGGTTCAATTCGATTTCAATTTGATCAAGGGTTGACCGGCTTAGATCAGAGTTGACAAGGTGGGCCATTGACAAGCGAGTTGACTTTTTGATCAGATCATCGTTTATTTCGTTTTGACCGTTCAAAGGGCATTCTGACTCGATATTTTGCCATGATTTCAGATATGGAGTCTGTTTGAACAACTGAAGTTCATAGCTACTATTTTTTCACATTGCTAAGGTGAGGGTTATTCTCGTAATTTCTCGTACACGGCTTAAGATTTTGAATAAATATGGTTTAGTCCTAATATGTTTCGTCTTCGTGAAATTGAGTCTGTCTAGAGTCTTCTTGCTATAATATTAAGTTATGTGCTTAAACCGGGCTATAAGGTGTTAGATGGTTCAACATTGCTTGTTTCATTTATAATTGATATTATATATAATATATATATCAAGTATTACGGTGATAGGGATGTTAGCCAGTTACAAAGCCCTAATTCTATAGGACGGCCCAGTGACAAGTAGATTTGGTGTGGAAATGTTGCGGCAAAGCCTAGTCGACATGTTGTGCCAGGCTTCGAGATCGATAAATCGTCTACGAGCGTGTGGTAACGAGCACTTTCTCGGTGATGTCTTTTGGCTTGTTAGTGCAGTGGGTGTGCACCTCACTAGGACCATTATTTGTTCTTTGGGTTCTTTAGGTACTATTTTTGCAACGTGTTAGGATTAAAATTATTTATTAAGATTGCTATGTTCGTGTCTATGGATTTTGGGTTTTAGCATCCCATACCTCACTGAGTGACTCCCCTGTTACTCACTCCTCTTTTCTCCCCTTTCAGGTGAGACTGACGAGGATGAGTGATTCTTTCGGATCGGTGCTTTTGGGTGTTTCTATTTCCTTTCTTTTTCATACTTCTGGATTTATGTTTTAATGATATTTTTGGATTTTATTCTATTTATTGGATTTTAGATTATCTTATTTTGGAAAATGTGGGTATTACAATTTAGTATCAGAGTGGGTTCCGTCCCGGTTTCGACCCGGGATGGAGATTCGTGGAGACTCGGTTTTAATCGGTTTAGACGATTTTAAAAATATTTCTATGGATTTAGGAATTTAAAAAGAAAATAATATCACATTTATGTCAACATTATTCCTTGAATAAATTTTGGTATTCGGTTTCAAGAGAGGTTGACCGTTTTGATTTTTCATTCATATGCCGCCATGGAGGAGAGTTGGTCGTCCCTAGGCCGCCAGAGCTGCTTAAGATGTTGGAGATGAGCAATGGCCGCTCTCGATTCCGCTACAAGCGGTTCCACCGAATGATCAGGATGCCTTGAGGCAGATGGTGTAGGATGCAGCTAAATAGACTGCTCAGGAGGATGTTCAGCAAGTTTCCTAGGAGACAGCTAGGAAAGCTGCCAGTTGCTCTGCTGTTGGCTGCCACTCAGCACGGACAGCTCGGACCCCAGATCTGAAGATTCATGTGCGGAATGAGCCACAGATTCAGGTTCAGCAAGATGACAAGATTCCCACCCTGCATGTTCCTATTCCTCAGGTTCCAGCTCAGTAGTTTCCTCAGGGTATCCAGGTTCCAACACCACCACCACCATCACCATCGGTCTATCCAGTTTATGATGAGAGATTTTTCGGACTAATGGGTCAAATGAAAAAGGATATGGAGCATGTTGGAGGATTAGTGGATGATGCAGCTGCACATGATTGGAAATTAAGTCTGGAACAGAAGTTGGAGATTATCGTTTGTCCATCAGAGTTCTCACTTAGGTTGGCTATGTAGTATCTGCGTGGAGATGCACTAGTATGGTGGGAGGAAGTGCGACTGAGCCATGGACCTGACATGCTAAGTTTTGAAGACTCCAAGAGGGAATTTGATAAAAATACTTTTCCAAGAAGCCATGGGTAGGAAAAAGCGCCTTCGATCATGTTAGCCAGGGTACCATGACTATCAGGGAGTATGAGGTTAAGTTCATTCGACTTCTCAGATTAGCGGGAGGTGGCATATCAGAGGAGCATTTGATTAGGAAGTTTATGGATGGAATGCTAGTGGATATTCGCAATATATGTCGTGTCGTCACCTACTATAAGTTGGGAGATTTGGTGGAGAAAGCTGCTGGACAGAAAATTGGTCTAGCCGAGGAGCATAAACTCCTCAAAGCAGCACATCCAAAGTTTGAGAGATCTTTAGAGTTTGAGAAGAGGGTTTTGGACCATTCTATATTACCGAGTTTTCCCCATTGCCATCACATTCATTGCGGAGAGTGTACCAAGTGTTTTACTTGTGGACATCTAGGGCATATATCTAGGTATTGTCGGAGCCAGTCTGCAGTTACAACTTCTGGCACAAAGGTTGTAGCACCGACGCACAGGCAGCTGCAGCAGTTGCAACATGAGCTTGTTTCACTGTGGTTAGCATGGCCATATCTCCAACAATTACCCGACTGAGGGTCGTGCGTCCAAGCGTGAAGCCCTTGCTCCGCGTGTGTATGCTATAAGAGAGGACAGTGGAGCTGAGCCGATAGCTAGTACGTATCTTTCTCATGCTCATTGTTTTGAGTATTTTCTTTTGCTTTGTGGTTATCATGTGTAGTTATAATAGAGAAAAACTTTGTGTATGATTAGTTTTTGTTGGAGGTGAGGTAGCTCATACTCTTTTCGACATGGGAGCTTCCCAAAGCTTTGTGAGTTCACGTTTGCTTAAGTCTTGGCTTTTCGGGGCGTATTTGAGCCAAAGACTAAGCAGATACGGATAGCCGCCACAGAGAGATTGGGAGCCACTGACGTTCATCGGGATGTACCAGTCCTACTTGGAGGGGTCAATTTCATCGGAGACTTAGCATAGATGGAGCTGGATTACTATGATGTTATACTTGGGCTGGATTGATTTTCACGGCATCGAGTGGTTTTAGATTCCCCGAGGGAAAGAGTTCATATTCCGAGATAAGATGAGAAGATCACATTCTAGTGTATTCAGGCTTACCGGGAATTTCCATTATCTCCATGTTGCATGCTGAGAATTTATTGAAGAGGGGAGCAGATGGATTTTTGGCGACTATTTCAATGGTTAAGGATGATCGACATCATGAGTTGCATGATATTCTAGTGGTTTCAGAGTTTGAGGATGCATTTGAGGCCTTAAAGGGGTCACCACCAGCAAGAGGAGATGTTGTCACTATTGTGTTGGAACCAGGGACAACACCATTTTCACGGGCTCCGTACTGTTTAGCACCAGCAGAGATGGATGGACAAAAAACGCAGTTGGAGGAGTTATTGAGTAAGAGCTTCATCAGACCTAGTACTTCACCGTGGGAAGCACCAGTATTGTTTGTGAAGAAGAATGGTGGGAGTTTCAGTCTTTGTATCGACTACAGAGGTTTGAACAAGGTGACTATCAAGAATAAGTATCCTCTTATTCTATCTATGAGTTGTTGAACCTGTTACAGGTAGCTTCATGGTTTTCTAAGATTGACTTGACATCAAGTTACTACCGTATTGCGATAGCTGATGAGGATGTGAGAAAGACGGCTTTCCGTACACATTATGGGCATTATGAGTTTGTAGTGATGCCATTTAGGTTGACGAATGCACCTGCAGAGTTCATGAAGCTTATGAATGATGTTTTTCGCAAGCATTTGGAGAAGGTGTGATGTTCTTCAACGACGATATCCTTATTTATTCTCGGAGAACAGAGGAGCATACCAAGCATTTGTGGATTGTGTTGGATAATCTCAAGGAGCATAAGATGTTTGCTAAGCTGAGTAAGTGTAGCTTCTAGCAGAGGAAGATTGAATTTCTGGGTCATGTGGTTTCAGAAGCAAGAATTACAGTAGATCCGGAGAAGATTACTGCAATAATAGAGTGCCCTACACCTAAGAGTACTATAGGGATCAACAGTTTTCTGGGTTTAACAGGATATTACAAGAAGTTTATCAAGGGTTTTGCCAGTATGTCCAGACCGATGACTCAGTTGACATGCAAAGATGCTAATTTTGTTTGGAAAAACGAGTGCTCAAAGATTTTTAGTGAGTTGAAGCGATAACTGACGAAGACGCCTGTTTTGGTAGTTTCAAGGCCGGGGATACCATATGAGGTTTACACCGACACTTCAGGTACTCGTTTGGGAGGTGTATTGACGCAGGAGGGCAAGGTCATTGCATAAGCATCACGTCAATTGAGACCTGAGTTTAATTGTCGTATTAATGACTTGGAGTTAGCAACAAATGTATTTGCATTAAAGATCTGGAGTTCGTATTTATATGGAGAGAATGTTGATACTTACAAATCACCAGAGTCTGAAATACATATTCACACACGGACTTGAATTTGATAGCAGCGATGCATGGAAATGTTAGGCAAATCAGGTGGTAGATGCCTTAAGCAGGCATATGAGCGATATTTCAGGAATCAAGGAGGTTCAGGAGATTACTGGGACACTTGCTAGGCTCAGATTATGTGCGATTACTATCAAGGGAGAAACAGCTGGTCTTGAGGATTTGGAAAAGGCATATTTTTTATGGAAAATATGCCAGGCTCAGGATAATGATGAGGCTTTGTGTAAGCAGATTGAGATCGAGAGTATTGGATATCATACAGCTTCGAGCGGGATGTACATGTATCGGAACCGAGTTTGTGTGCAAGATGATAAGCTGTTAAGGAAGGAAATATTACAACAAGCAAACCATTCTCGTTTTTCTGCCCGTCCGGGAAACACCAAGATGTACATGGATATGAAACATTATTATCATTGGTCGGGTATGAAGAAAGATGTGGAAACATTTGTATCGTAGTGTCAGACATGTCAGATGGTTAAGGCTGAGCATCAGGTGCATAGCGGGTTATTCCTGTCGTTGCCAGAATAAAAATGGGATACGGTGACTCTGGATTTTGTGACTGGTCTACCGACACTTTTTGAGGGAGAAATGCTATTTGGGTGATTGTGGATAGACTCACCAAATAATCTCATTTCTTATTGATTAAGAAGACGGGCACAACTGATCAGTTGGCGCATATTTACATCAGGGAGATCGTGAGGTTGTATGGAGTTCTTGTCAGCATTGTATCATATCTTGATGCAAAGTTCACATCAGCATTTTGGAGAGCCTTTCAAAAGACGGTTGGAAAAAAAGTCCACATGAGTACAACTTATTACGCACAGACATATGGGCAGTCAGAGAGAACTATTCAGACTTTGGAGGATATGCTCAGGGCTTGCGTTTAGATTGGGAAGGAAGTTGGGAAAGTATCTAACTCTTGTAGAGTTTGCCTACAATAACATATATCATTCGAGTATTGAGATGCTACTGTATGAGGCGCTTTATGGTAGGCCTTTTAGTACACCACTTTGTTGGACAGAAGTGGGGGAGCAAGGAGGCATGAACTAGCAATGGTCCAAGAGACGGTAGAGCAGGTGAAGATGCTCAAGATTTGACTTAAGGACGCCCATGACCGTCAGAAGAGTTATGTAGATAAGCGTCGGACGGATTTGGAGTTTCAAGTGGGCGACCTAGTACACCAGAAAATGAGAACTTTGTAGGGAGGACCTAAGACTCAAAAGCTAAAGAATCTTAAGCCAAGATATATGGGCCCGTATTCCATTTGGAGCGGATTGGAGCTGTGGGCTTATAGATTGCAGTTATAAGCAAAGCTGTCAGACTTCCATGATGTCTTCCATGTGTCAGTATTGAGGAATGTTGTGAGAGAGCCAGAGCTCTTTTTTCAGCAGCCATCACGTGATCTCGATGAAAATTTTCTGCACCTATTCAGCCAGTTGAGATTATAGATTAACAAGTAAAGAGGTTCAGGGGTGATGACCAGTTTAGTTAAAGTTCTTTGGGGTACCAAGACTCAAGTGAGGATGAATTATCCAGAGATTTTTTAGGATGGTATTGGACAATCAGACTATGAGCTTGATTTGGGGTCGAATTCCTTACTAGTGGGGAAGAATTGTAACAACCCAAATACTAGGTCCAACAAGCCCAGTTATTCTACAGGGAATCCTAGGTAATTCCCCTTTAAATACTAGTCTCCTGCAGTTTATTTTTTTACGAAAACCTAAACGCGTCGAATCTCTGCAGAAACTGAGCCATCAAAGATATATGAAAACGACAAGCCCCATCCACCGTCATCTAAGTTGAGATCGAACATCTCACCACCGGTAACCGTCAAAGGTAACAATCGAAAATGCATGTGCCTTTTTTAAGTTTCGAGCGTTTGATAAATTGATCATAAGTCTCTAACTGTGATGTTCTTTTGTGAATCCAAGGTCATCATCGTGTTCATGACGTCGAGACGAGGTCTGAGCAGGATGCCCAGCCAGAGAACCACTGTCACGTGCCCTCAAGCGCGGATAGAAGTCTTGTGCGTGAATCTCACGCGCCACCACAGTCCGCCAAAGCCACCACGCGTGTCGTCCATTCGCCACCTTCTCTGACCGCCGACCGCCAAAGTCAAAGTCTCTTACCATCCTCCGTTCGTCGCGGGAAGCCACCGCCGTATCATCAACGCGCCTCTATCGCCACCGGTGATTTCTCGGTAAGCTGTTGTCACCCTTTGTCGCTGGCGACTGGTGACTCGGCGATGACTCGACAACTCAGATGAGTCAACTAAACGAGCCAATTCATTGATTGGTTTAGCATAATTGATTTTCGGTTATGGATAAATCGATTGGTTATTGAGAATTGATTTCGGTTAAGACTAAATATGTTTGTAATTGATTTCAATCTGGTTCAATTGAAATCGAATCTCGTTAAGGAAAACCGATTTATTCAATTTGATTTCAATCTAGTCAAAGGTTGACCGACTTGGTCAGAATTGACTAGGTTGACTATTCACCAGCGAGTTGACTTTTTGACCAGATCACCGATTATCCATTTTTTACCATTCGAAAATCGTCTTGACTCGATTTTTTGTCCTGATTTCATATTTGGAGTCTTTTTGAGCAGCTAGAGTTCATAGCTACTACTTTTCCACATTTCTAAGGTGAGGACTATTCTCGTATATGGCTTAGGATTTCGAATAAATATAGTTTAGTTCTAATATGTTCCGTATTCATGAAATTGAGTATGTGTGGAGTCTTCTTGCTATAGTATAGAATTTGTGCATAAACCGGATATAAGGTGTTAGATGGTTCAACATTGGTTGTTTCATTTATAATTGATATTATATATATATATATATATATATATATATATATATATATATATATATATATATTGAGTATTGCGGTGATAAGGGATGTTAGCCGACTTTGGAGACGTAATTTTGTAGGTCGGCCGGTGACCAGTAGATTTCGTGTGGGGATGTTGCATCACAGCCTAGTCGACATATTGTGCCAAAGCTTCGAGGTCGATAAATCTTCTACAGACGTGTGGTACCAAGCACTTTTTGGCAATGTCTTTTGTCTATTAGTGGGCAGCGGGTGTGCACCTCACTAGGACCATTGTTTGTTCTTTGGGTACTTTAGGTACCGTGTTAGCAACGTGTTAGAATTAAATTATATTTATTTAGATTGCTATGTTCGGGTTCATAGACTTTGGTTTAGCGTCTCATACATCACTGAGTGACTCCCATGTTCCTCACCCCTCTTTCTTTCCCCCTTTCAGGTGAGATTGAGGAAGAGTGATTCATTTCCAATCAGTGTTTTTGGGTGTTTCTATTTCCTTTCTTTTTCAGACTTCTAGATTTATGACTTTATTGATATTTTGGGATTTTGTTCTATTTATTGTATTTATGGTGTTGAGTTGACTTTTTGAGGTAATAAAGTAGAGATTTTAGGAGACTATTATTTATTATGTTATTTTGAAAAATGTGAGTATTACATATTCATTAACAGTATTGGACTTGATAATGTTCTTGAATCTTGTGGGCTTCATATTGTTCACACACAAAGCAAGCCCACTCCTTTGTCAATATATCTGTAAATTTCTTTAATTAATATCAATCATCCATCAAAATTGATTAGCTAGGAATACAATTATAATAAAAATATGTTAAACTATAAGATCATATGGAACAGAAGGATTAAGGGAAAAATCAAATCA
>CAJHQP010009742.1:0-21234 GCA_905132765.1 Moricandia arvensis
AAACCCTTTGATGAGGGAAAAAGAGTACAGACCCCATAACAGGGGATTAGCTAAGTTGGGTTAGATCAATGAGTCCCAACCTCACATGGATAGACTCCATTGTCTTTTGTCTTGCAGCCTTTGTAAATACATCCGCCAACTGATCCTCACTCCTTGTATAGCAAGGTAAGATAACACCCAGCCCAATCATCTGTCTCACCTTGTGGCAATCAACCTCAATGTGCTTGGTTCTTTCATGGAAGACCGAGTTGGAAGCTATATGGATCGCAGCTTGGTTATCACAATGCATAGTCATTGGTGTAGACTGATCAACCTCAACATGCTTCAAGATGCCTTTGATCCACACCAGCTCGTTTGTAAGTTTCAACATCGCCCTATACTCAGCTTCAGCACTGGAACAGGAGACCACCTTCTGCTTCTTGCTCTTCCAGGTAACTAGGTTCCCACCTATGAAGGTACAATATCCAGTGGTCGACTTCCTATCCAGCCTATCTCCTGCCCAATCCGCGTCACAATAGCCCACCACTTCAGTGCTCTTATTGTTGGATTTTCACCAGAGTATAAGGATCTGGGTTTGTGTGTGATGAACAAGCCTTTAAGGCAATGATGAACACGAAATGAAGAAGAGAATGGGTTCTGGTTACTTGTGTTTACTTGAATCAGAATCAGAGACTAAAGGAGACTTAGAGAGATTAAAGAGACTAAGAAAAGGGTAGACTAAGAGGGATTTCGATCCAAGAACTACAAGCTTTTTATTTCTGGAAGTGGAGAGGGGTTTTCCCCCTTACTCCCTTAATATTTACACTTGACAGAGATACAATATATATAGAGAAATGGAGAGGCTACACGGATCAAAACCCTAAGGAATAAGCATGTGAAGTCAAGGTAACCAGGCTGGTTTATTTGAATCTTGTGGCTCAGAAGCTCCACACGTTTGGACAGGCTGGAAAGGCTCTTCCTTTGCTTTTGGGCGGATGGATAAGAAACCTTATCCATAAACGGCTCCTTTCTTACTTCTTCCTTCCTTTGGTGAGTGGATAAGGTTATCCACACCTTGGCTCCTTCCTGGAAGCTCCCTTGGCCGAATATACCAAGGCATCTTCCTTTGGTCGCCTAAACCCTTCCTTTACACCCAAGATTGATCTTCACTTCAAACCCTAACCCTTCCTTGCTTCACAAGTCTTGAAGCTTCCTTGGCAAACACGTCTTGGTTATTTTAGGGTCACTTTATGTGCCCTAAACTTCCCAAGCCTTAAACTCATCTTCAAAGATCAAATGGTCGAGTTTAAATGTTTGTGGGTCGAGTCTGGTCCGTACGGATCCGTACAGGCCATACAGGCCGTACGGCCATCCGTACAACTCACCCAAACCTTGTTCCATTTGATCCCTACTCTTCACCAAAGCTTCCCAAGGTCTTCCTTAGACTTCTCATTGATGTTCCTCAGTCTCTTGCACACTCAGAAGCTGTCCACAGCCTTTTCCATACTTGTTGCACAAGATCCTTCACACCTCACTATCTTCTTTGCCTCCATCTCTCATAAGTTTCATTGTGTATCTCTTCAAGTTAACACTCCCCCTCAAGCTTGACTCTAGTGATCCTAAGTCAAGCTTGGAACCTTGAAGTCACTCCTCATTAAAAACCTTATGAGAGAAAACCCTCCTTAGGGATAAAACCCTCATAAGGAAAAGAGTAAGCTCCTTCAAGGCCTAGGGATTGGCCAGTGAGTTCTTTGTGTCTCAACCAGTGTGGTGGACACAAAGAACTCTGGATCATGGCCCTCACTGTGGTGCAAGTCTGGACCGACTCTCATTGCACACCACTAACTCTTCTTGAGCTCATCTAGCTCATCTCCTACTGATCTTGGTCTCTCCCCCTTTCACCCAACTTCTTGTTGGGTTAAGTGCTCGGATTACCAAGATTCAAACTCCATTGAGTATCATCTTCTTTCTCTGCCTTGGTTGCTTCTTCTTCTTGAATAACCACCAAGGACTCCATCTTTACAGATCATTGAAGCTTCTCAATACTCCCCCTCAAGCTTGACCATGTGGAACAAGTCAAGCTTGGAAGGACAGCTTCATGATCTTGATCAACACACCACTGCCCACTCCTTTCTGATCTCGCCACCTTGAATGGAATGCTGGAAGATACCTCAGCTAACTCTTCAACCACCTCACTTCAGAAGCCGCATTGTAGAGTCACCTTCTTCTTCACACAGCCAAGAGTGCTCTGACCACTCTCTTGTCTAGACTCGCCAATGTCTAAACCCGGATGGCTCCATCTTCTATTCCTGGTGCAATGGTGAGGAGGAACCAGGTCTTGAACTTAGATCATCAGGTAGCTCACTCAAGTCCCCACCTCAAGCTTGAATTGAGTCTAGGTTCAAGCTTGAAAGTGAGCCTGAATAAGCATTCAAACCAGGAGCACACCACCCCAACACCTGCGCTTAAACCACTGGTCCACCTTCATGTCTTCAGCTTCAAGTACCCTTCAGGTCACCGGCCTCCTCAAGCTTCAGTGATGACCTTCTCTTCTTGTGTGCCTTGAACCAGGAGCTCAACAACCTTCATGGTCTGCGCTTCTTATAACCGGCTACTGCACCAAGAACCTTCCCATTGCTCCACACAATGGACCAAGCCTTCCTCTTGTTCCGGATTGGTGTTGAACAAAAGACACTCCATGTGAACCTGAAACAACACTCAAACTCCACACAAGATAAGACACATTTGCATTGGGATCAAACCTTGACTAATCATCAAGTTTGATCACCAATGTCACAAGCTTTGCACTTAGACAGCATCTCATTATCATTGAGATCCATCTAATGCAAGCTTACCACTCTCTAAATGCTATCACAAAGCACTTAGGCAACCATTCCCTGCCTTAAACGACCCTTAGACATCAGTCTAGGTGTCTCAACCTTAAGGCAGCCCCAATGACAAGAGTATGCAACAGCCTTAACCCATTTACTTCATGAATGCAAAACGGATTAGATACAACTATCTATCACCCTAGCAAGACATTCATAAGAACAGAGACTAAGCATCAATGCCATTTCCAAACACCAGACCCAAATGCTTTACTTTCAATCAGTTTCTATTCATGTATGCAAGCAGATTCAGAACATGCTATCTAATATCATGTCAAGCAACATTTAGAACTGGAGCAAGCACTTTAAACACTCAACTATTCAAAACGAGTCATCTAAACATCCTGGGATAGATTCTAAACTTCATATCTAGCAATCTTAAACACATCCTCAGGTCTCAAACACATCACACAACACATTCAGTTCATAAAGGATCAAGCTTTATAACAAGGGACAGTAGGTTCTTACAAACAAGGAACTAGTGTTAGTTCCTTGAACACCTTTGAATCATGGCAAGATCAGGGGCTATTGGTTGCGCCTCCAACACCTCCTTCCTCCATGAACCTTCCCTTGGACTCTCCATGCCTAAAGTCCCCACCTTTCTTCATACTTTGGTCGCCACCACCAGTAACAAGGTGAAAGCTTTCACCTTTCTTCCTGGTCTTTGAATAAGAACACACCTTGGACTTGATTCGATGAAGAGGGTAGCTAATCCACTCCATAACTCCTGGATCTGAGGCTCTCCTTTCTTCTGGACGGTATGAGAAAGCATGAGACTTCAAGAGCAGCTTCTGGGCTTTCCGGATACACCATCTTGTAGAGGTTGAACAGGCTGGAAAGGAAGCTTCTTTCTGGGTTTTGATGGCATGAAAGAAAGCTTTGATCTTTGCGGAAGCTAGACACCAAGTTCTGATGAACCTGGCTCTGATACCATGTTGGATTTTCACCAGAGTATAAGGATCTGGGTTTGTGTGTGATGAACAAGCCTTTAAGGCAATGATGAACACGAAATGAAGAAGAGAATGGGTTCTGGTTACTTGTGTTTACTTGAATCAGAATCAGAGACTAAAGGAGACTTAGAGAGATTAAAGAGACTAAGAAAAGGGTAGACTAAGAGGGATTTCGATCCAAGAACTACAAGCTTTTTATTTCTGGAAGTGGAGAGGGGTTTTCCCCCTTACTCCCTTAATATTTACACTTGACAGAGATACAATATATATAGAGAAATGGAGAGGCTACACGGATCAAAACCCTAAGGAATAAGCATGTGAAGTCAAGGTAACCAGGCTGGTTTATTTGAATCTTGTGGCTCAGAAGCTCCACACGTTTGGACAGGCTGGAAAGACTCTTCCTTTGCTTTTGGGCGGATGGATAAGAAACCTTATCCATAAACGGCTCCTTTCTTCCTTCTTCCTTCCTTTGGTGAGTGGATAAGGTTATCCACACCTTGGCTCCTTCCTGGAAGCTCCCTTGGCCGAATATACCAAGGCATCTTCCTTTGGTCGCCTAAACCCTTCCTTTACACCCAAGATTGATCTTCACTTCAAACCCTAACCCTTCCTTGCTTCACAAGTCTTGAAGCTTCCTTGGCAAACACGTCTTGGTTATTTTAGGGTCACTTTATGTGCCCTAACCTTCCCAAGCCTTAAACTCATCTTCAAAGATCAAATGGTCGAGTTTAAATGTTTGTGGGTCGAGTCTGGTCCGTACGGATCCGTACAGGCCGTACAGGCCGTACGGCCATCCGTACAACTCACCCAAACCTTGTTCCATTTGATCCCTACTCTTCACCAAAGCTTCCCAAGGTCTTCCTTAGACTTCTCATTGATGTTCCTCAGTCTCTTGCACACTCAGAAGCTGTCCACAGCCTTTTCCATACTTGTTGCACAAGATCCTTCACACCTCACTATCTTCTTTGCCTCCATCTCTCATAAGTTTCATTGTGTATCTCTTCAAGTTAACATACAGGCCGTACGGCCATCCGTACAGCTCACCCAAACCTTGTTCCATTTGATCCCTACTCTTCACCAAAGCTTCCCAAGGTCTTCCTTAGACTTCTCATTGATGTTCCTCAGTCTCTTGCACACCCAGAAGCTGTCCACAGCCTTTTCCATACTTGTTGCACAAGATCCTTCACACCTCACTATCTTCTTTGCCTCCATCTCTCATAAGTTTCATTTTGTATCTCTTCAAGTTAACACTCCCCCTCAAGCTTGACTCTAGTGATCCTAAGTCAAGCTTGGAACCTTGAAGTCACTCCTCATTAAAAACCTTATGAGAGAAAACCCTCCTTAGGGATAAAACCCTCATAAGGAAAAGAGTAAGCTCCTTCAAGGCCTAGGGATTGGCCAGTGAGTTCTTTGTGTCTCAACCAGTGTGGTGGACACAAAGAACTCTGGATCATGGCCCTCACTGTGGTGCAAGTCTGGACCGACTCTCATTGCACACCACTAACTCTTCTTGAGCTCATCTAGCTCATCTCCTACTGATCTTGGTCTCTCCCCCTTTCACCCAACTTCTTGTTGGGTTAAGTGCTCGGATTACCAAGATTCAAACTCCATTGAGTATCATCTTCTTTCTCTGCCTTGGTTGCTTCTCCTTCTTGAATAACCACCAAGGACTCCATCTTTACAGATCATTGAAGCTTCTCAATACTTATTGCATCCCATCCATATTCCAAGGTTTGGTGATCCATTTAGATACATCAGGATCCTCTCAACCATATGCCAATGGTGTTCCTTTGGGACTTGCATGTATTGACTCACCTGATTCACAGCAAAGCATATATCAGGTCGAGTAATGGTGAGATAGATCAACTTACCAACAAGCTTTCTATAAAGCTTAGGATCATGGAATGGCCGGTTGTCTTCAATCTCCCCCTCACGAGGAACCTTGTACCCATCCTCTAGTGGCATCTTTGCTGTCTTCCCTCCATGTTTCCCTGCATCTTTCAAGAGATCAAGTGTATACTTTCTTTGAGACAGAAACAAACCTTCCTTGGATCTACATATCTCAATGCCAAGAAAGTATTTCATCTCTCCCAAATCTTTAATTTCAAACACAGATTTAAGGAAGTCCTTAGTTGATTGGATACCTGCCTTGTCACTTCCTGTGATGATGATATCATCAACATACACAAGAAGGACAACTATACCTGATGTGGTCGGAAGAGTGAACAAGGTATGGTCCAGTTCGGATCTCTTGAACCCTTTGCCATTCAGAGTGGTGCTCAGCTTGTTGTACCATGCTCTAGGAGATTGTTTAAGACCATAGATTGCCTTCTTGAGCCGGAACACATTTCCTTTCTTCACTAAGTGCTCTAGACCTGGTGGAGGGTGCATGTAGACCTCATCTTCAAGTTCTCCTTGAAGAAAAGCATTCTTCACATCCATTTGCCATAGACCCCACTCAAGATTAACCGCAAGAGACAAGATGATCCTAATGGTGTGAAGCTTTGCAACTGGAGCAAAGGTATCCACATAATCTTCTCCATAGGTTTGAGTGAAACCCCTTGCAACCAACCTGGTTTTCTTCCTATCAATCTTTCCATTCGCCAAGTACTTTATAGTGAAGATCCATCTACTTGTCACTGCCTTCTTCCCTTTTGGCAACTCACTTTCATACCATGTGTCATTCTTGATCATTGCACCTGCTTCAGCATCAACTGACTCCTTCCACTCCTTATCTTTAACTGCTTCCTCATATGATCTTGGTATGTAGCTCTCATCTAGGCTGACCATGAAGGAACAATGCTCTTCTGGATACTGAGTAAAGGAGCAGACCACTTGAGATGGGTGCGCAACAGCTTGGGCATTGTAATAGACCCTAGTGTTGACCCAATCAGATGGTGGTCTTCTTATCCTAGAGCTTCTCCTCAGCTGTTGTTGCTGTTCTATTTCCCTTTCTTCAGGTTCTTCCTCCTCTTGATGCTCAGGGCTTGAGCTTCTCTGACCTTCTTGAGTATCTCCACCTTGATCATGAGATACTGAACTTCTATCTTCCTCAGGAGGAGAGTCATCAAACTCCTCTTGACCTGAATCAAACTCTCCACTACTGTCAGAGCTTCCACCTTCCTGATCTTCAGTGTTTCCCCCCTCATGACCAAGGTGGGGAGACTGATTTGCTGCAGTTGTCCCTGCTGGACCATTTTCACCCGGGTTCTTGGTCACTCCAATGCCAAGACCTTCCAAGATAATCCTTAGAGTTGCTGCCTTATCTGAGGTAAGGTCCTTCAACTCGTCTTGATTCTTCTCCTCATAGTATCCCCTTTCTTCTATGAACTTGACATCCCTAGAAACCAGAACTCTTCTTGCCACCGGATCATAACACTTGTATCCCTTCTGAGTTGTGGAGTAGCCTATAAACATTGCCTTTGTACTCTTGACTTCTAACTTGTTTCGCATCTCTCCTGGAATCAGTACATAGCAGAGGCATCCAAAGACCCTTAGATAGTCCACTGATGGTTTGTACTTGTTGAGAACCTCAAAGGGGGCTTGATCATTCAGAACCTTTGTAGGTGTGCGGTTGATGAGATAGCAAGCAGTGGCCACAGCATCACTCCAAAACCTCTTAGGAACATTGGCTTGAAACATCAAGGACCTGGCTACTTCCATGAGATGGCGATTCTTTCTCTCAGCAACTCCATTTTGCTGAGGAGTGTAAGGACAACTGGTCTGGTGAAGGATCCCATGTCGAGCTAAGTGATCCTTGAATGCATGACTAGTGTACTCTCCTCCATTATCTGATCTAAAAATTTTAAACTTGGCATGATAATGGTTAGTCACATAGGATTGAAAGTTCTTAAATGCATCAAGGACCCTATCTTTAGATGGAATGAGTGTTAACCAGGTGTATTTAGATTTTTCATCAATGAATGTCACAAAGTACTTATGATTATCCCTAGATATGCAAGGAGCAGTCCAAACATCAGAGTGAATTAAATCAAAACACTTCTCATAAACAGTAGATGATCTTGGAAAGACAGTCTTACAATGCTTGCCTAAAATGCAAGCTTCACACTCATTATTTTCAAAAACAACACCTGGTAACATCAAGTTCAAAGCTCTAACATGAGGATGTCCTAGTCTAGCATGCCACAAAGCATTCTTATTTAAAGCAGAGGAAACAGTAGTGAAAGAACAACTAAAATCAGAAACAGGATCAAGCTCTTCAAGCATATATAACTCGCCCTTGGTAACTCCTTTCCCAATCATCTTTTGGCTCTCAATATCCTGAAATTCAACTTCATTAGGACTGAATATAACCTTGCAATGTAAATCATTAGTGCACTTCTTAACAGATAGCAAGTTTGAAGTAAATTCAGGCATATAGAAAGCTCTTGAGTTCTTACTAAACAGTTTTAGATTTCCTATTCCTCTAATAGGAATCTTGTCACCATTTGCAATCATAACATGACCATTAGCTGGTTCAATGTCTTTGATCAGATTGGTGTCACTTATCATGTGATGAGAGGCTCCTGAGTCAACTATCAATGGTTTAGATGAGCTATTAGCAATGTGACAACTAGCTTTAGGACTAGAGCAGTTAAGACTTAGGCGGTTCAGTTCATTCTCTATTGTCCTACCAGTTCTATCAGTCCTAGGCTCATTCACATTTTCTAGCTTACTAGCAACCATTGAAGCACCAAGAGAATACCCATTAAGATTACCAAAGGTGTTACCGTTCTCCTTAAGCATTTTGATGAGAGCTTCAATGTCAGACCTCCGGATGTAGTCTTGATCATTGTTCCGGCTGGTGCTTCCTGTATAAGCCACAAGAGACTTTCCTTCACTCGCCTCCTTCTTATCACCATCAGTTGTCTTGCCTGAGCCAGCACCATTTGAACCCTCAGAGATATGAGCCCTTGCTTCCCTCTCCCTCATGAACTTGGCAGGCTTGAGATGTGGGTGTAGAATCCAGCACTGACTCTTCTTGTGTCCATGCTTCTTGCAGTGATCACAGTTGCCATTGAACCTCCGGTCTTCATACTTGTTGAAAGCTGCCTTATTTGCCATTGCTGGTTCACCTTGATCAATTTGCGCAGCTTGGTTAGCTAAGGTAAGCTCCCCCTTACCTCCAAACAGGCCAATAGACCCTTGCTCCTTTTGTATCTGAGCACACACATCTTCTAGAGATGGAAGCTTCTCGGCTCTTAGGATATGCTTGATGAGGCTGTTGTAGGCTGGGTTTAGAGTGAGCAAGAGTCCAAAGACCTTATCTTGCTCCCTCCTTTCATTCAACTCATCAGCATCAACCGTGCTTGGCCTCAGCATCTCTAGCTCAGACCAGAGTGCTCGGAACCTCCCAAGATGCTTAGTGAACTCCATATCTTCTTGTAGCAACCCGTTGATTGCTCTCTTCACTTCAAACACCCTGCTCAAGTTTGAGATGTTTCCATACACCTTCTTCAAGGTATCCCATAGATCCTTTGCAGTTTCACAGTAGCTATATGCTTCCATGATAGGAGTCTCAAGAGATCCTTGAAGAAGTGTCATCACCATCATGTCTTCTTGCTGCCATTTCTCCACTTCGCTTGTAGCACTTGTGGCGCCTGCAGCTTCACCATCTTGAGTAATGAGTTTAGGAGCTTCACCGGATGTGATATGACCCCATAAGCCCTTACTTCCCACAGCAGTCTTCACCAAACGAGACCACAACAGATAGTTACTCCCCTTGAGAGTAACTGGAACTTTCATGCTAACACTATCCATCTACAACCAGCTTGACTTCAAAAGCTTGGAAAAGAGTGGATCTATACCTTAGAACACTGATGAACCCAGAAACGAGAGGAAAGGTTGAGACTTTGAAGGTAGGAACGAGAAAGACTCAAGCTTTAACAACAAACAAGCTTCAAACTTCAGTCTTCTACCCGGATCTTCAAAGAACAGCCTTGGATCTTCAAAAAGTTTCAACCTTGTTCTTCTTCAACTTGATGAACACGAACCCAGATCTTGATGAACCTGGCTCTGATACCATGAGATTTTTGATAACTAAGAAGAAAAGTAACCAGAAAGAGACTAAGAACCGAGTTGGAGTGAAAGATTTGGTTTAGACTTCACGAAAAGAGAGATTATGAGAGACTATGAAGAACATGTTTGGAGACTCGAAAAATAGAGAGAACTGTATGCTTTATTCATCCACAAGGGGTTGCAATATATAGAGAGAGCTACAAGGGTTTTCAGAAAGTAAAGCAAGGGAAGGAGTGGCTCAGAATCGACCAAGGGCGCGCCTAATTTGAAAAGAGAGCTTCCTGGGCAAGTAAATGGCATCAGCATCTTTGACAAGATGCTGATCCTTTCCAGCCTTGTGCCAGCCTGTCCGTGGAGAGCTTCTTCCTTTCCAACGGATGGATAAGGTTACTTGGCCAACGGATCGCTTCTGGTAACTTCAAATTTACCCGGATGGTAAAACTGGTCGATAGCTTTTGGGTCGACCTTGTACGGCCTGTACGGCCTTGTACGGCCTGTACGGCCTTGTACGGCCTGTACGGCCTTGTACAGACAAGGTCGACTCATCCCTTCTCTTTTTCTTCCTTCTCTCTTATTCAACCCAAAGTGTATACCTCAACTTAACAAACCCTACCCTAATTCGAAAATAGAAAACCAAAACCTATTTCTAGTTGGTTTATAAAACCCTAACCCTAATCCTATTCCTAATGGGTTTATTAAAACGAAAACCTAATCCTACTTGGTTTAGAATTACAAGAAATCAGAAATACACTTGAGATAAAGAAATCGGCCAGCCTAAACCAAGCTGGTTTATCTTTCCACTTCTTGGGCTTGAAAGGCTTATTTTCAGCAAACATCTTCTTGGGCTTGTCCATGAACAAGTCCACCACGTCCTTGCTCTCTTTCTGATCCATGTAGAACGTGAGAAGATTATCCTTAGTCCATGTAATGCTCTGCTCCATCGATCTTCTATTATCATGCTGCTTCAATTGGTGCAAGCCATTAATCTCCTTCTTTGGCTCATTGAAACAAACCATAAGCAGAGAATTTGCTAGTGAACACACGAGCCTCAAATCCATGAAGTTGAGGCTGATCCAGATCGCACCATATGAACCTTCTCTTGACCTCTACATAGACCCGGTTTGGGTCTCCCCCTCTCAACTGACTTCACAGCCATCGTAGAGAAGCTAGGAAACGACCTTGATCATCTTCATTGAGGCTCAAGCCATGGTACTCTTCAACTCGGCCTGATATTGATCTCTCCCCCCTTTCACCTATCCTCCTGATAGGTTCAAGTGCACGGACACACCAGATCATCCTTGATAGAGTAACCAGTACCTGATACATCATTCCACAAGTGTATCAGTCCTCAAGAGATAAACCTAACATGAATGTATATAAAGATAAGTTCAGGTTTACTCCCTTGTCTAAATGGTGAGGAGTGGCTGCTCTTCACACGCCACTTGAATCCCTCACTTGCTGAACTCCTCTCGGATCACTGAAGCTCTTCAACACTCCCCCTCAAGCTTGAGACCTCTTTAAAGGAACAAGCTTGGACGGTTTGAAGCTTCATGATCCGGCCTGAACAAACCATTGCAACCTTCCTTCATCACTCGCCAACTTGATGGACTGCTGGTTGATCCATCAGCTATCTCTTCAACCACCTCACTCTAGAAGCCGCATTGATAGAGTAGCCTTCTCCATACACAGCCAAGACTGCTCTGAACAGTCTCTTGACTAAGCATGCCACTGCCTAGAGCCGGTTGGCTCCTTCTTCAGTTTGCTTGCAATGGTAAGGAGGAACACAGGTCACTGTACTTAGGATATTTAGGTAGCTCACTTAACTCCCCTCCTCAAGCTTGGATTGAGTTTAGGTCCAAGCTTGAAGTGAGCTGTTTTGAGCTTTAAGATCAGGAGTGCAACATCCCAAGGACTGCACATTCAACCACTGATCAAACCTTTCCTTTCAGTACCAGTGCCTTAAGGTCACCAGTCTCCTCAAGACTTAGGTGATGACCTCGCCTTGTGTGTCCACTCACACACACCAGCGACCACTCTCCATTGCTCTAACAATGGGCACTGCCTTCCTTTTGAACCCGGATTGATGATGGACTGGAACCCCTCCTGAAACATCACTTAAACTCCAAGCAAGATAAGACACAAGCATTGGGATCAAACCTTGACTAATCATCAAGTTTGATCACCAATGTCACAAGCTCTACAACAGATTAAACTAGACATTATCAAGTTCTAATCTTTGCAAGCAACCTCTCTAAGCACAAGCAAGATCATTTTAGATTCAAGACAAGCTACTTTGGCAATTTTTCAAGCTCCTTAATCTGCATATGACATGAATCTAGATGCATCAATATAAGGCAGCAACAGAATGATACTATGCAGTAACCTTAATCAGTCTCTAACTCATGAATGCAACCGGTTTAGACAATCAAATACACATTCATTTAGAGCTGGGATTAAGCATCATTATCATCACACAACATCAGTCTCTATGCAACAACCTTAGGCGATTTCATTTCATGACAGCAAGCAGGATTAGACATACTACTAACTGCCTAACAAGCTTCACTAGAATCAGGTTAAGCATATTCTCAAACACCAACCAAGTCTCTTTAAGCATCCTGGGACAGATTCTAAATCCTTTTCAGTTCATTTAGCAATCTTAAACATATCCTCAGGTTATTCAACTAAACACAACACACAACCAGTCATTATCACATTCAATATCAAGAAGGGACAGTAATAGCTTACAGTCAAGGAACCGGATTGATTCCTTGAACCTCCAATGGCATAAAGGTCATGACTTTACTGGATCTGAGAGGCTGGATCGTCACCCACCTCCTTCTCCTTCAGTCTAAGACCACCTTCTTGTATCTCCATCTCAAAAGGCCCCTCCTTTCTTCATATATCAGCTCGCCCTTCTGGATGACCTTCTTTGGAACCCGGATGAACATGACTCTTGAACAAGATGGATCTGGGTAAGGTTCATGACGCCTCTCCATCCACCTTTGCTTTCAACGAGTCTCCTTCATCTGGTACAGACAGGAACGGCTGAGAGACAAGTAGAACACTCCACGGATTCAAGCTTCTTCTTCTTCCAGAAACAGATCTTGGATGGATGTGTCTTCAAGGTTTGGTTTTGAGATGAGAGAGAGTGTGAGGTTTGCGAAAGCTTTAGCTCAGGTTCTTGATGAATCTGGCTCTGATACCGTGAAAGATTTAATAAACTCTGGTTGTGTAAGTGAGAGGAACCCCAATGGGGAAGATGAGACCTTTACAAGGTCGAAATGAGTGTGAGACTGATGAGAGAGAGAAAAAACGGGAGACTAGGGTTTTGGGGAGACTAGAGAGAGATTATAGAGTTTATGAAGAAGAAAGGGGTGAATCCCCCATTCAGCTTGTCTATTAACTCGACAATACACCCCTTTAAATAGGGAAATGAGGATACATAAGGGTTTATAACACGTTCCTAGGATGCTTCTCTGGATTGTTTGGGATAGATCCTTGCGTAAACGAATCAAAAGACTCAAGTTTACCAAGGCTTGTGGATCGATTGGTGACACAAAGAGGTGTGGAAGATCTCCTTGATACTCCTAGGCACTAGATCGGATATGACACACCAAACTAGAACCCTTAGTCGCCGGATATGACTCACCAGCAAGCTCTTGCACTCGACAAAGATCAGAGAGAAAGAGAGAATACAAAAGGTTTATGTTAAAAGACTGCGTGCCTTAGAATGAGGTTTACACGAGTTTAAATAGAAACCAAGGAACAGGCTCCTTTAGGTTTCGAGAATCATAATGAAATAAAAACCATAGTCTAAACTTAAACTAAGATAGAAATGTGGTCGGTTCTAATAGGCATACATATCATGCATATCCTAAGATACATCAACTAGGTGATTTGTGAAGCAAACTAAGGTCTCGTTAAAAACCTAACTTTAGAAAACCCATTGGGACAAAACCAAAGGTAGGGAAAAAGAGCACACTTAGGTTGCTTGCCTAGTTGATGATCAGCTTGATAAAGGGATAGCTTGAATGGTGGTGAGGGTGTCTTGGTTGATCAAGCTTCGGCCAAGAAAATCTTCTTGTATGAGTGACATCTTAAGTAATCCTCCAATAGCTTCCTTGAGCTTCTTTGATCTGGAATGAGTCATAGGTCCTTCTGGAATAGACAATGCATCTTCATCAATTGGTTTGTCCATCAGATACTCATCTCCATTAGTTGGCTGGTTCATGATCACATCAGTTTACAAGAAATTCAACAAGGAATAAAGGAGTCAACATATTTCAAAATACTTGGCCAGAAATGCTTGGACAGCCTGTCACTTGCTGGCTAAAGGGAGAAGAGTGTGGCTGGAAATAAGCCACCACGCCTCATGTATCTGTCCAGAGACCAGTCCACTTTCAGCCCTTCCTTTCCAGCCTGGATAAGGCTCTTCCTTATCCACAAACGTTAAGCAGCAAGAGCATCTCGCCTAGATGCTTCCGGGTCATCTTCTCTTCCTCTCTTCTTCCTTTCTTTTTCCTTTCTTCTTTCTAGGGTTCTTCTTGCCTTGTGCATCAAGGTACCTCCATGGATGTGTACGGATTAGGTCTGGCCGTACACATTTTGCCCTATTTTTGCACAGACCCAATTTATGCTCAAATGGTCGAAAAGTGAAGTTTTGGGTCTCGCCCGTCCGTACAGGCCGTACAGTCCGTTGGGGAAGGAGTGCTTGTTGGTGAAGCCATCATGGATAACTCGGCGATCAGATTGCCAAGGTCTTACAAGAAGTATGTGACCAGCTTCCATAGGCAACACATCATACAAGACTTCATCTTCATACCTCTCAATGGCTAAGGGAATAAGGACTTGACTTGAAACCTTCATGGTGCCTTCTTCATTCAGCCATTGTAGCCGGTAAGGTTTGGGATGCTTCTGAACCTTCAATCCCAACTTCTTGACCATGGTTTCACTCGCAGCATTCACACAACTACCTCCATCAACAATGAGGCTGCACACTTTTCCTTGGACCAAGCACCGGGTGTAGAAGAGGTTCTCACGCTGCTCTAGCTCCTCAGCCTTGTTTTGCAAGCTTAGAAGCCTTCTTGCTACTAAAAGTTTCCCTTGGACTGGTCCTTTTTCATGTTCTTCTTCAGTGTCTTCTTGGTCAGACTCGGTGTTGTCATCTTCTGAGGCATACTCTCCATCTTCCAGCAAGATCATGACTCTCTTGTTGGTACATTCATTGGCATAATGACCTCTTCCTTGGCACTTGAAACACTTGACATCACGAGCTCTGGAACTAGAAGCTTCAACCTTGCCTTTGCCCTTGTCAAGAGCACTGCTTGGTTTGGTCTCTTCTCTTGGATAGGACTTGTGATCCTTCTGGAACGGTTTAGACTCCTTAGGGTAAGGAGACTTCTCTTCCTTGGTGTTGTGTAACCGGTTAGAGCCATAGTGGTTGCGTGAATGTCCCTTCCTCTTGAGCTGTTTCTCCACAAGAATAGCCTTGTGTACCATCTCTTCAAGCTCCACATAATGTTGCATCTCAACATTGTCTTGTATCTCTCGGTTTAAACCGCATAGGAACCTTGACATGGTTGCTTCTCTATCTTCTGATATGCTAGCTCTTAGCATGAGCAACTCCATCTCCTGGTAATACTCCTCCACTGATCTTGAACCTTGGGTAAGTTTCCTAAGCCGGTGATGCAAGTCTCTGTGGTAGTGACTTGGAACAAATCTCTTGCGCATGATAGACTTCATCTCTGTCCAAGTCTCAACTGGTTCCTCTCCATTCCTTCTACGAGTTGTGATGTACTGATCCCACCAACTTAGAGCATAGTCATAGAATTCAGTAGCAGCAATCTGAATCTTCTTGTGGTTTGTGTACTGCTTACACTGAAAGACTAGCTCAATCTTCTTCTCCCACTCAAGGTAGGCATCCGGATCAGCTTTGCCATGGAATGGGGGTATCTTTATATTCAAACCAGCAAGCTCATCTCCCTGGCTCATCCTTCTTTCTTGGACACGCCTATGTCTTCTTTGGCTTTGTCTTGAGGATGAACTGAGGTGTTCATACTCATTGTCAGTCTCCTCATAACTGGCATGTTCTTGGCGAGTTGCATGAGGTCTCTCTTCTCTCCTAGTCTCTCGGTTTGGAACTTGACTAGTAGCTCTCCTGATGTCTTCTCTGAGCTCTCTCCGGATGTCATTGAGGTTGGTCCTCATCATCTCGGTCATGGTTGCTACCATGTTCTGATTGAGTTGAGCCGACATAGCCTCCATGAGAAGCTTGTTCTTCCTGACGAGTGCAGCTTCTTCTTCAGACTCGGATCCCATGCTTCCTGCACAAAGGTAAACAAAAATAACCAGTAAAAGGTTTCTAGGTAACAAGATAAGCAAAAAGGAAAAAGGAGAACACGAAATCAAGCTTGTTTTGCAAGACAAAAGCGAAAAGGAAAAAATCGGCTAGGTAAAAAGGAAAAGGGTTTCCGCCTACCAAGCAAAAAGGAAAATCCTCTAAACTTTTTCTAATCTTCTCTAAGGTTTTCTAGCACCCTAAAAACCTTAATCTACTCGTGTTCAAGGTGATTAACAAGTTAAACAGATGAAACAAAGTGATCTTAAAAGGTAAAGACTTATGCGGCTAGGGTTTCTCTCTCTAGGGCTTCCGCAAAGCAAAAAGGAAAAGTTTAAGAACCTTGTCTAATCTCTTATGAAACTCGAGCAGCCCTAAACAGATTAGTTCTACTGCTTATGCAAGATGATAGAGATGAAACACGGATGAAACAAAAAGAACAAGAGAGAGAACGAGTACTTTCTAACCAAAGGTGCTCTGATACCACTTGATGCGCCCCTAGGATGCTCTTTGGTTGATGGGAATGGATAGATCCTTCCAAGAACGAATCAGAGACTCAAGTTCTTCAAGGTTGTGGATCGATTGGTGACACAAGAGGGATGATAAGATCTCTTGATACTCCTAGATGAATAACCCGGATATAACACACCAAGCAAACACCCTTAGGTTTCCTGGATACTACACACCAGAAGAACTTGGCAACTTGTCTTAGAGATAGAGAGCCGTCAAGAAGAAAAGAATACTCGTTGATTAAAGGATGGATCAGTACAATAGGGTTTAGAGACCCATTTAAATAAAGAGAAACCGAGAACATGCTCTCTAGGGTTTCGGAAATAAGCAAAAAGGAAACTATAGTTTAACTTTAACATAAGCTTTAAAATGACATAAAAATGTAAACTTCTTTAGCCTTGGACCAAGAATAGGGCCTAGGTGATGTGAAGATAAGTTGTGGCCTCGTTAAAAACCTTCCTCCGGAAAACCTCGTGGGACAAAACCAAAAGCAAGGAAAAGAGCACGCACCCCATGTCTTGCCTAGACACTAACTCAACTTGATGTAGAGATGGCTTGAATTGTGATCAAGACATCTCGGATCAGTCCTTGTCCAAGACTTTCTTGTTGTGGATGTGAAGTGAGTAATCCAACAACATTCTCTTTAAGCTTCTTGACTCTGGAACGAGTCATGGGACCTTCAGGAATGGCTAGAGCATCATCACCAGGCTGCTGGTGCAATGTGGCTTCATGTGGCTCATCTAGACTCTCCTTGTTCTCCTTAGTGATCCGGTCCATGATCACATCACTTTCATGCCAAGATTAAGATCTTTAGGTCAGACAATGTGATGTGATGTTGGGCTGATTTATAAGTTATGGACATGGAAGACATTCAAAAATTGACCCATGATGTTACCTAACATGTCCAGCCCATTTTTATGAAGTTACAATCCCAAGAAGAATCAAAATCAAGTGGTTTCTTTGCTGTCCAAGAAAAGTGACGAAAATCAGAAATTTAATTGCATGGAAAGTTCTTCCTCTTGCATGCAAAGAATGCTTGTTTCAAGAACCTTCTCTCTGTAAGTTTGTTGAAGAACAGAATGAAGAACAAGGAAGAACAGGTGAGAGAGGAGGAGTTTGATTCGAAAATGTTAGGAGAGAGGGAGAGAGAGAGGTTAACTTGACAGAGAAAAAGAGAATAGGAAGGATTCTTTTCCTTACTTGAAATGGTTCTGAATAGGTTACATAAATAGACAAAGGAAGACACAAGAGATAATAGTAAAATAAGTTGGTCTGTCCAAGAGAAAGGGACAGGTCCCCAACGGGCAGGAACCTAAAAGAACATGTGAGCTTTACTATTTTTAATTCCCCACTTGCTTCTGCAGCCCAAACGGATACCTTGACCAGTTTAAACAAGTTTGAACTCCTCTTGGTCGATTTGAATTAATTTCCTTGTCTTCCAAGCCAAGCTAGGTCAGAGTTGATTGCTTGGGAGCCAAGGTTGTACGGACAGACTTGTGGAACAAGTCTTGTACGGATCAACTCCTTTCACTTGACCAGAAGTGCCTCTCCTCTATTGATCTCTTCTTTTTATTAATGTCTTCATGTCAATACTCCCCCTCAAGCTTGACCATAATGCTTAGTCAAGCTTGGAAACCATGAAGACTTCCCTCATTAAAACCTTAGTATGCAAAACCCATTGGGATAAAAACATACCAAGGAAAGAGTAGAAGCTCCATGGCTAAGAGGATCACGCCTGGGTAATGTCAATGAGTCCAAGCTTGGGATAGATGGACTCACACACCTTAGTACTTGCAGCTTTAGTGAAGATGTCGGCCAACTGATCTTCACTCCTTGTATAGCAAGGCAAGATGACCCCTTGGATTATCACTTGTCTCACTTTATGGCAGTCCACTTCAATGTGTTTAGTCCTCTCATGAAACACTGAATTTGAGGCTATATGTATAGCAGCCTGGTTGTCACAATGCATGGTGATTGGAACAGTGATCTCTATCCCCAGGTCTTTGAGAAGTCCTTTGATCCATACCAACTCGTTTGTCAGCTTCCTCATGGCTCTATACTCTGCTTCAGCACTTGAACATGAAACCACCTTTTGTTTCTTGCTTTTCCATGTGACCAGATTGCCTCCTATGAAGGTGCAATAGCCTGTGGTTGACTTCCTATCATTCCTATCTCCTGCCCAATCAGCATCACAATAGCCAACCACTTCTGTGTTGCCATTACAGCCCATCCATACTCCTTGTCCAGGAGCTCCACTAAGGTATCTGAGTATCCTTTCCACCATTTTCCAGTGATGAACCTTTGGCACTTGCATATGCTGGCTCACCTGGTTCACAGCAAAGCAAATATCAGGTCTAGTAATTGTTAAATAGATTAGCTTACCCACTAGTCTTCTGTATTGCTTTGGATCATCAAATGGTGTGTCTTCATACTCCCCCTCACGTAAAATCTTGTAGCCATCTTCTAGAGGAGTCTTAGCTGGTTTCTCTCCAAGCATACCTGCTCCATTCAAAAGGTCAAGTGTGTACTTCCTTTGGGACAAGAAGAGCCCCTCATTAGAGCGGCATACTTCAATTCCAAGGAAGTACTTTAGCTCACCTAAATCCTTGATCTCAAATACAGATTTTAAGTAAGCTTTTGTGGTTTGTATACCTTCTTTGTCACTCCCTGTGATGATGATATCATCAACATACACAAGGATGACTACTATACCTTGTTGGCTGGTGAGAGTGAATAGAGTATGATCTGCCTCTGATCGTCTAAACCCTTTTCCATTCAGGGTGGTACTGAGTTTATGATACCAGGCTCTTGGTGATTGCTTTAACCCATAGATAGCCTTCTTGAGCCTCAACACATTGCCTGGTTTGACTAGGTGCTCTAGACCAGGAGGGGGTCTCATGTAGACTTCATCTTCTAGTTCCCCTTGAAGAAAAGCATTCTTCACATCCATTTTCCATAAGTCCCACTTCAGGTTGGTAGCAAGCGAAAGGATGATTCTGATGGTGTGAAGTTTTGCTACTGGTGCAAAGGTACCAAGGTAATCCTCTCCATAAGTTTGAGTGAATCCCCTTGCAACCAGCCTTGTCTTCTTCCTTTCTGGTTTACTATTGGCTAGGTACTTGATGGTGAAGATCCATCTACTTGTTACTGCCTTCTTCCCTTTTGGAAGTTCAGCCTCATACCAAGTATCATTGTCTATCATTGCCTGAGTTTCATGACCTATTGATTCCTTCCACTCCTTATCCTCCATTGCTTCTTCATAAGATCTTGGTATGTATTCTTGATCCAAGTTGCTCATGAGGACTCGATGCTCTTCTGGATATTGAGCTAGAGAGCATGTGGCTTGAATGGGATGAGCTACTGCGTTTGCATTGTAGTACACCCTTGTGTTCGTTCAGTTAGATGGGGGTTGCCTGATTCTTGTGCTTCTTCTTAATGGCTGCACCTGATCTTCTTCAGCTTCTTCATCTTCATGGGTTTGTGGTTGAGGCTGCTCCTGGGTTTCTTCTGAACCATGTTGATCATGAATTTCAGAACCTTCATGATGTATTGTCTCCTCTGGTTCTGGTTGGTATCCCCCCTCATGATCAAGATGGGTCTCATTTTCAACCGTTCCAGCAGTTTGATCAGGTCCTTCTCTTGTTTCCTCCCTTGTCTGAGGTTGACTAATACCAAGACTTTCTAGGATGATCCTCAGGTTGTTTTCTCTGTCTGAAGGCGCATGTGAGAGATCCTTCAAGTTATCCCAGCTCTTCTCATCATAATACCCTTTAGACTCCACAAATTTCACATCCCTTGAGACCATAACTCTCCTAGTTTCTGGTTGTAAGTTTAATAGAGTTTAAGAGAGAATGAACTGAAGAATAGCTAGAACATGAAGAACACTTGATGAAAGAGAGAAGAGGAGAGTATTTTCGTGAGAGAAGAGAGAGAGAGAGAGTAAACAAGTAAAGAGGAGGTTTCTTTCTCCTTAATTAATTCATTCTGCCTACTACATTGTTTTATAGGGAACCAGAGAGAGAGAGAGGACAGTGACATTTAGAAACAAACAAAAGAGAAACAATAAACTAATGCCAGTGGTCCTGGTCCTCTCTGGTCGAGATTCCTGATGCTGAGAGTGACCTCTCCTAACAGTCCACTCTTGCCTGATTTGAATCATGTGATTTCTCCTATTTTGAATTCAAACTTGGTCCAGAGAGAACTCCTCCCACGTGAGTAAGGTTGGCAAGTGAGTGAGACTTGCCTTGTCTTCCAAGTCAAGCTAGGTCTTCTCTTGGATGACTTGAGTTCCAAGTCTTGTACGGAATGCCTTGTTCCTCAAGTCTCTAAGTTCCTTCTCCACTTTATCCATGCTGATCAGTGTCTCTCATTCTCTTCTGGTTCTTCATCTCAATACTCCCCCTCAAGCTTGACCATAGGGACTGGTCAAGCTTGGATACATGAAGAACCCCCCTCATTAAAACCTTAATGTGTAAAACCCAGTGGGAGAAAAACACATTAAGGAAAAGAGTAGAGGTCTCCATGCAAGGAGAGTTAGTGAGAAGTGAGG
>CAJHQP010009743.1:0-21231 GCA_905132765.1 Moricandia arvensis
TTATTTTTGTAAAAAGCCAAAAAATATTTTGGATAATAACTAAGGTTTAACAAATTCTTTATCCATTTCACATTTGCTCATTATCCCATACATATTTTAAATACTAAAAACAATAAATTGTGAGTTTCACTCATATTTAGTTCAATTTACAAAAAAAAAATTATAAGTGGTCACTCAGTTTACTATTTATATTTTTTGGTCAAATACTAATATAAATAACATAAATGTAATATATGTTTTATATATATATATATATATATTATATATATATTAATTCAATCTTATTTGTATAACCTCGGGCGTAGCCCGGGTAAAATCTCTTATCATAGTAATTATTATAATTATAAGTGGATAGTGCCACAATTGTTCGAAGAACACAAAACATAATGATTGGTTAGGTTTTAACACGATTATCTAACTGCAAGTGCAGAGTGAAGTACATAGTAGTAATACGGGATCGAATCCACAAGGAGTGATAACCACATGTAGAGTAGCAGACAAGTTATTAGATAAAGCGGTAAAAGAGATTGTTTGTTTGGTTTAAGTTTCTTAATTCAATAAGCAAGAACAAGCGAACATAAGGCATTTACAACGAGTTTGTAACAATTAAAACAAGCGTTGGCATCAAGAATTCTTAGGGATCTATCTTTAGTAATAATCACACAATAAAAAAACAAGGAACCAAGTACAACCACCTCTCGAATTCAAATAACAAATATTAGAATTAGCCTACTTCTATAGCGATAACACCCTATGTTAAAATCCTAAATATTAGCTTCCACTGTATCTTAGATTTTAAACAAGCTTTAGATTCATGTTTGATCATTTCAAATGTGCAGTAACATCAAATTATGTTTGTTACATAAACATTGTTCATCTACTGATATTTCGGGAATTCAGACAACATTTTTGGTGCGATCAAATTCCTAGAATCAGAGGCTAGGTGATAAGACAAATCTTAGCCTTAAAAAACAGTAGATAAAGATCCAAAACATAAATCCCTAGTCTAATAGTCTATATATCAATACATCGACAAATCCCCAAATGAGAAGCCCTTAAACCAACTAAGAGACTACTCACTAATGACCAATGAACAACAACATAATGATTCCAGAGAAAACATAATATGATTAGATTGAAAATGAGAAAAGGGTTTAGAATATCTTTCCCAAATGGGTACAAGAAGAAGAATCTCTTGCCAAGAGTCTGCAAATTATCCAAATGTTACAAATCTCTCACAAATCACCCTAGGACTCTCTCTGGCTTTCAAGAACAACAAAAAAAATGAAAAAGTACAGAATAATCTTTGGTTTTTAAGTCTTCAAAATGCCTCTTTACAAATATGTAAAGTTGATTTCAGGTGGTAAGGATGGGGCGATGCATGTAACAGGGAGCGGGCGCTCCATGACAGGGATCGGGCGCTCCATGACAGGGATCGGGCCGCTCCATGACAGGGATCGGGCACTCCATGACAGGGATCGGGCGATCTAGTGTTCACGGAGTGGGCGCTCCATAAAAGGCATTTGGCTGTTCAAGGTAGGAAGGAGCGGGCGCTCCATGACACAATTACAACATAATTTGACTAGTGATCCCTTTTGCCCCAAAACCCTCTCCAAATACAATTCTTTCCCACAAGCTAACTTGTAATTATATTGAAGAACAACAAAAGGCGTCAAGAAAATATACCTTCAAAAACCTGAGATTATTCTGTACTTTTTTTTTTGTTTTTGTTCTTGACGGCGAGAGAGAGTCCTAGGGTGATTTGTTAGAGATTGTACATTTGGATCATTTGTAGACTCTTGGCAATAGATTCTTCTTCTTTTACCCATTTGGAGATGATCCTCTAAACCTTCTCTCATTTTAATACAATCATATTCTGTTTTCTCTGGAATAATTTGTTGTTGTTCATTGATCATGAGTGAGTAGTTTCTTAGTTGAGTTAAGGGGTTCTCATGAGGGGATTTCTCGATGCATTGATCTATATACTGCTAGACTAGGATTTATGTTTTGGATCTTTGCCTACTGATTTTCTTAAGGCTGAGACTTGTCTGTTCACCTAGCTTCTGATTCTAGGAATTTAATCACACCGAAAAATATTGTTTGAATCCCCGAAATATCAGTAGATGAGCAAGGTTTCTGTAACAACATAAGTTGATGTCAAGCGCCTTGTGAACTTATCAAATCTAAACCTAAATCTTGTTAAAATCTGAGATACATTGGAAGCTAGTATTTAGGATTTTAACATAGGGTGTTAGCGCTACGGAAGTAGGTTAATTCTAGTATTTGTGATTTGATTTCATGACGTTGTTGTACTTGTTTCCCTGTCTTTTTATTGTGTGATCATTACTGAAGAGAGATCCCTGAGAATTTTGAAAGCCCAACGTTTGTTTTAATTGTTCACAAACTCATTTTAATTGTCTATTGTTCGCTTGTTCTTGCTTTATTGAATTAAGAAACTGAAAACCAAACAAGCAATATCTTTTATTCGCTTTAGCTAGTAACTTGTATGCTACTCTACGTGTGGTCATTGGTCCTTGTGGATTCGATCACGTATTACTACTGCGTACTTCATTGTGCACTTGCAGTCATATAATCAGGTTAAAAACTGACCCCAATTAAGAATTAGGATTTTGAAATCAAAGAAGGAGAATAGTTCTTTCATACTGTTTTTGAACGATGGGGTTTTCTATGATACTTTTTAGCTAATCTGAAAAGAATTTGAGAGTTATAAGAGAATGAAAGAAAAATAAATCGTTGGGCTAAAGGATCGTGGATAGTTTCAAATAGCTGTTATACGGATCATGTTTTCTTCTAAGTTATAAGCATTATCCTATTTTATTGACAGCTTTTTTTAAAAAAAAAATTGTGCACTTATTATATAGCATAATATGATTTATCAGGTGACTTGCCTTGTGCTTTAGTTAATAAACTAGATATTTGCCCGTGCGATTACGCGGATTGACCAGTTTTTAAATGTATAATTCAATCTAAAATTATTAGAAACAAATCGTTTATATTTACATCATAATAAAAATTTAAGAGTTACATGTACTAAATCAATTATAGTTAAATGTTACTTTCTGGAATTATATTGAGAAAAAAAATGTAATGAAAAGCTAAACATAGTTATTTGTTTTTAATTATGAATAACATGTCAGAAGTTATGTCATTTAAATATGAGAAACAGTTTTTATGCACGAAAGTGATAATTTTATTTGCATAAAGCCATATATTGACAATGGACCTTAATCTCATTTCCACAGCAGCACTGATACGTCATTTTCATGTACACCTAAATTACATTTATAAAATCGCTTTGATTTTGTTATCAAAATAAAAATAAACACAAATTAACACTTATGACTAATTAACCATGATATATAAAATTAAGTAAGATTAGATTTAAAAAGTTACATTGATTTTAATTAGCTTACTGGATACAAATATTAGCTTGAATATTTTATAGGGGAAATTGCTAAAAATGACTCAAAACTTGATTTCAAATGCAAAAGTGTACCCCAAATTCAATCAAATGCAAAAGTAACCCAAACGGCTAGTGAAAATACAATAAACTCCTTGTGAGCAACAAAAAAATTGTATTCCATGTAAGTCTCCTACAGAAGACTTCTCTAGAAGTCTTCTGTAAGAAGTCTTCCTTACGTCTTCCGTGAAGTCGTCCAGTAGTCTTCCGAAAGTCTTCTCTTCCATGTACGTATTCTCCGGAAGACTTCTCTAGAAGTCTTCTCAAACAATAAATCCTAAAAATAATTTATAAAATTCATAAAAATATTTATATAGAGGAAAAATAGAAATCATGTAACCACAAACATTTGTAGATAATGTAAATTTATATCAACTAAAATTGAATTGTTTTCAAACTAGATGAATTAATGTAGAATGAGTCATGGTATTCATTGGTTTAGGGTTTAGTAACATATGTGATAGTATTGTAGGTAGTTTTAGGCGTAGATTTTGAAATCTATCTTCTTAACTTTTTTTTTTTGAATTTGACGAATATGTGTTAGTGATATCTCTAATAAGATGATTTTAAACACTTTAGAAGTTTATTTTATGTTTAATGAAGTGTTGTTTTATTAGTTAATTGATTTAGGGTTTCAGAAGACTTCCAGAAGACTTCCGTGGATGTCTTCTAACATATAATGCAGTAGAAGACTTCAAGGAAGACTTCACGGAAGACTTTAAGGAAGACTTCACGGAAGACTCTACAATTTTACCACTTGAATTTCAGTGAAAATTCAAATTCCCGCCTAATGGCGAAGTCTAGTCTTCCGGACGTCTTCCGTGAAGTCGTCCAGTAGTCTTCCGAAAGTCTTCTCTGAGAAGACTTCCGTGTACGTATTCTCCAGAAGACTTCTCTGGAAGTTTTCTCAAACAAGAAATCCTAAAAATAATTTATAAAATTCATAAAAAATATTTATATAGAGGAAAATAGAAATCATGTAACCACAAACATTTGTAGATAATGTAAATTTATATTAACTAAAATTGAATTGTTTTCAACCTAGATGAATTAATGTAGAATGAGTCATGGTATTCATTGGTTTAGGGTTTAGTAACATATGTGATAGTATTGTAGGTAGTTTTAGGCGTAGATTTTGAAATCTATCTTCTTAACTTTTTTTTTTGAATTTGACGAATATGTGTTAGTGATATCTCTAATAAGATGATTTTAAACACTTTCTAAGTTTATTTTATGTTTAAGGAAGTGTTTTTGGTTAGTTAATTGATTAAGGGTTTCGGAAGACTTCCAGAAGACTTCCCTGGATGTCTTCTAACATATAATGCAGTAGAAGACTTCAAGGAAGACTTCACGGAAGACTACAATTTTACCGCTTGAATTTCAGTGAAAATTCAAATTCCCGCCTAATGGCGAAGTTTTCCGGAAGTCGTCCAGTAGTCTTCCGAAAGTCTTCTCTGAGAAGACTTCCATGTACGTATTCTCCAGAAGACTTCTCTGGAAGTCTTCTCAAACAATAAATCCTAAAAATAATTTATAAAATTCATAAAAAATATTTATATAGAGGAAAAATAGAAATCATGTAACCACAAACATTTGTAGATAATGTAAATTTATATCAACTAAAATTGAATTCTTTTCAACCTAGATGAATTAATGTAGAATGAGTCATGGTATTCATTGGTTTAGGGTTTAGTAACATATGTGATAGTATTGTAGGTAGTTTTAGGCGTAGATTTTGAAATCTATCTTCTTAACTTTTTTTTTTGAATTTGACGATTATGTGTTAGTGATCCTCTAATAAGATGATTTTAAACACTTTCTAAGTTTATTTTATGTTTAAGGAACTGTTTTTTGGTTAGTTAATTGATTTAGGGTTTCGGAAGACTTCCAGAAGACTTTCCGGGATGTCTTCTAACATATAATGCAGTAGAAGACTTCAAGGAAGACTTCAAGGAAGACTTCAAGGAAGACTTCAAGGAAGACTTCACGGAAGACTTCTTGAGAAAAGACTCTGAGAAGACTTCTCAAGAAGTCTTCCAAACCAAACTCGAACTTAATTTACCTTCAATTTGAAATTAACCGGAAAAAATCAAAATATATTTAACCTAACCTGATAATTTACCGTACATATAAATAGTAGTTTTTCACTGTTTTTTTCACTTTTTGGTGTTTCAGAAAAAAAGTTGGTTAAAACCCTAGCCTCCTCTTCTAAGGCGATTACTGTGACGATTTCCGACGAATCTCTTCCGACTACCAGTTCCTCTTTATTTCAGATCTGAAACCGTTCGTTCGTTTCTCCCCTTGACTTCTTCCTCTATTTCTTTCCTTTCCGACTTCAAGTTGAACCATTTGTCCGTAAGTCTCCCGGAAGTCTGCCGTAAATCTTCATGGAAATCACCCGTAAGTTTTCATGGAAGTCATTCGTAAGTGTTCATGGTAGTCATCCGGAAGACTTCATGCATGTCATCCGGAAGACTTCGCGGAAATCATCCGGAAGACTTCATGGAAGACTTCATGGAAGTCATCCGGAAAACTTAATGGAAGCCATCCGAAGTCTTCCGTAAGTCTTCCATGAAGTCTTCCGGATGACTTCCATGAAGTCTTCCGTAAGTCTTCCGTAAGTCTTCGGTAAGTCTTCCGAAGTCTTCTGAAGTCTTCTGAAGTCTTCCGAAAGTCTTCCAAAGTCTTCACAGTCTGCATGTTAGTATAGAACTCTTGGTGTGTTTTTTTATGTTTGAGATGTTGTTTTATCATTGTTTACAGGCTATACAATGGAATTACCAGTACTCCCGAAGAGGTTGTTCACCCTAGGGGAAGAGCCGATTCCAATGAAGAGCATTGGATATCATATTGATGACCCCAGATTACTTCCTACCGTAAAGGATGCTCTCCATGCTGATGAATGGGAGGAGCTGAAGAACTCTAGGTTGGGAGTCTTCATAAAGTTCTGGGAGTTGAACTTTGGTTGGGCGTCTAGGTTGGTTCACTATATGCTCTGTTTTCAGCTTGATGTCAAGAAGAAGTACGAGCTGTGGAGTCTCATTGGTTCAGAGCCGGTGAGGTTTTCACTTATTGAGTTCGAACATCTCACCGGTCTTAACTGCGACTATGTTGAGCATGTGGATAATCCTCATGTAGGGCTAACAGAGGATTTGTATCAGTTCTGGGAGTTGATGGGTGCTGATCATCGACTCTGGTCCAAGCTCCCAGTAAATAGTGGCGGCGTGTGGGAGATGTGAACAGTGGTCTCGGGATGACCGCATGAGGCTGGGATACCTAGCCATCTACACAGGATTCATTGAAGGACGAAAGTCCACGTCCGCTACACGGGCTAGTCCTGCCAGGCTAGTGATGAATCTTGAAGAGTTTGAGGCCTACCCATGGGGGAGATTGGCGTTTAAGATCCTTATGGACTCTGTGAAGGCTAAGGATTTGACAAAATCTTACACCATTGATGGGTTTATTCAAGTACTCCAAGTCTGGATCTACTTCGCTCTGCCAGACTTTGCTGCGGAGTATGGAAAGCCCATACGAAACAAGCCTAGTCCTCCTCTGCTAGCTTATAAGGGGCATAAAGGACGAAAATTTGTCAAAGAGGGTATCTGCACATAGGTATGTCTCAGTATCTAACTTGATATGATAGTGATTATTGTCTCAATATCTAAATTGATATTCATTACTTCCTGCAGGCTCGTGTGGTGAACCTAGTGGTGAAGGAGCTTGCTGAATTGTTCCCGCAGTGGGACAATGATAACACCGATGAGGCAGTTGAGAACCTTGTGAATCTCATCTGTGGTGATGAACGCAAGATGAAGTGGGGCAAAGAGTGCTGGCCAGACATTGGTACTAAGCCATGGACCAATCCAAAGGTCATCATTGTCAAGGAGGAATCTCATGAGCTTCCTTTCAAGGAAGAAAGAAGACCCTGGAAGAAACTTCGTACTGAGGCTCGTACTGAGTCTCGTACTGAGGCTCCTTCTGAGGATCGTACTGAGGCTTCTACTCCTTCTGAAGCTCGTACTGAGGTTCCTTTTGTTTCGTGGAGTGGGCTTAAGAAAGAAGATCTTGAGCAAAGTTTCAAGAACTTGACGAAAGTGATGACTGATGGGTTTGGGCACTGCCTAAAGGAGATCAAGCTTCTTGCCGATAGGATTGAAGCTGTGGAGAAGAAGGTGGGAATCAACCACAATGAACTTCAACTCACAGTTTCAGAACCGGATAATACTGCACATGAACTAGGGGTTAGTACTGAAACCTCTCTCAAAATCAAAAAGAAGAGGAATACTAAGAATAAGAAGTGAACTCGAATTTGTTTCATTTGTTGGATGGTACATTTGTTTCATTTGTTGATTGGATGGTACATTTGCTTCATTTGTTGATTGGTACATTTGTTTCATTTGTTGATTGGTACATTTGTTTCATTTTTGATTGGTACAATTGTTTCATTTGTTGATTGGAACCTTTGGCTTGAACTCGAATTTGCAGAGTGAGAGTGTGAATGAGAAGAAATCAATTAGTGTCAACAAAGACACTGACCAAAAAAAAATGAGTAGCATCAATGCACCTCGGGTCCCGGAGGTGGAAGATCCAAGTGTTGTCATTATGGACAAAACTGAGCCAACTAAATCAGACTTGGATAGGGCGGAGGAGAGACGCCGGATAAAGAAAGATGCTACCATGGCATTCCTCAGGGGAAAGAGTGAACGAGAGAGGAAGCTTGCTGCATCACAGCAGTCTCCTTATCAGGGCAACAGCACAGCCAAAGTGATCGTGCCGAACAAGAAGGCTGGTCTTGGCTATGATCTGTTTGCTCCCCTTGACAAGAATGAGAATAAGTTGCTTATTGAATTTTTGAAAAAAGATCCGTAAGTACTAATCTCCCATAGAACATTAAGTTGGTTGTTGTTGTTTGTTGATCTAGTTTTGCTGTTTTCATGACTCATAGAATAGCTTTTGATAAAAGACCACCAGGGCCAAGTCTGTGGTATTCCACCATCCGAACACCTCTAAAATGGCTCCACGACTCAGTAAGATTTTTAAGGTTTACTTGTGGAAGTCTTCTGGAAGTTTTCTGGAAGTCTTCTGGAAGTCTTCCGGAAGAAGTCTTCTGGAAGTCTTCTAGAAGTCCTCTGTAAGTCTTCCGGAAGTCTTCTGTAAGTCTTCTGAAAGTCTTCCGAAAGAAGTCTTCTGGAAGTCTTCTGGAAGTCTACTGGAAGTCTTCTGGAAGTCTTCCGGAAGTCTTCCAGAAGTCTTCTGTAAGTCTTCCGGAAGTCTTCTGACTTGTTATGTCTTCTTGAAGTGTTATGCCTTGTTATGTTTTCAATGCAGCATATGGATGGTTATATCAATTTACTGAGGCAGCGGTTTCAGAGGCATCCAGAGCACTTTAGGAGCGAGAGGCTTTACATTCTTGATCACGTGTTTAGCAGAATGTGGACGTTCAAGTACCCAGATTTTAAGAGATCAGAGCCCGATGCAAACGGGTTAGGAAGGTTGCTCCCTACAGGGAGTTGGGATTTTTATGCTGGTATACTACCCAGATTTTGCCAAACAAAGAAGGTTTGGGGATCGGATGTGGATGACATTTATGCGCCAGTGAACTTCAAGAATGATCACTGGATTACTATTTGGGTGTCCATTCCAAACAGGCACATCACCATTTGGGATAACATTATAAACCATATTAGACCTGCTCAACTCGCCGAATTAATGGAGCCTTTTGCCAAGATGTTACCTTATCTGCTTATGGAATGTGCTGCCTCCGTCGAAGAGCGTGTGAAATACAAACTAGAGCCATTCAGATATGCGAGAGTTTCTGCCGGAGTACCTCAATGTCGTGCTGGTGATTGTGGTGTGTTCACCTTGAAATACATTGAGTGTCATGCTCTTGGAATGGAATCATTTCCTCATGCCTTATCTGATAAGAACGTCAAGAGCATTAGGGAGAAGATGGCTACAGACCTATTTAATGAGACCCCTGGCAACAATGGAGAAACCGATATTGAGGGCTTGGATATGTATGATTGAACTAATATTTTGTACATAATTCTAATTCTAATCTTTTGTAACCTTAACTAATCTTTTGTAACCTTGAACTAATATTTTGTACATAATTCTAATTCTAATGAAGGAACCTATTCAAACACAGTACATAAGACATAAGATAAGTTCATAAGACATAAGACATCCAAACGACTTCAAGAAGACTTTAAGAAGATACCCTCCGGAAGACTTACCGAAGAAATCCAGACGACATCCAGACGACTTCAAGAAGACTTTAAGAAGATATCCTCCGGAAGACTTACAGAAGAGATCCAGACGACTTACCAAAGACTTACAGACGACTTACAGACGACTTCAAGAAGACTTAAAGAAGATACCCTCCGGAAGACTTACAGAAGACATCCAGACGACTTACCGAAGACTTACAGACGACTTCAAGAAGACTTAAAGAAGATACCCTCCAGAAGACTTACAGAAGACATCCAGACGACTTACCGAAGACTTACAGACGACTTACAGACGGCTTCAAGAAGACTTACAGAAGATACCCTCCGGAAGACTTACAGAAGAATCTAGACGACTTACCGAAGACTTACAAACGACTTCAAGAAGACTTACAGAAGATTAGTTCTCATTATTTGGACAATTTGGACGTGTATGACCAGGTTGTCTGCAGTTTGAGCAGCTATAATCCTTGTGTAGCTTCCGCGGTTTGTGTCCTCTCATCCTAGATAGCTCCAACCAAGATTGTCATCTTGATTTCTTTTGTCGCCCTGGACCACGCTTTACATCTGGAGGAAAACAAGTTCGAGACTCAACTTCTCCACCACAAGGATATATATTCTGTGAGTATCCTGCATACAAATATTCCTTCGAGTATAGGGGGCACACAAGTGTTGCAATATGCCGATTAGCAAAGGTTTCAGCTGCTATAGTATGCGAGCAAGGTATTTTCTCGATTCCATAGACACCACATTCACACTTACTATGTTCCAAATCGACAACACAGTCACGTTTGCCACCTGACACAAAGAATCGACTTCTATCAATTGGTTGGACAGTCATGTTATCCGCTAACTCCTCACGAATCGCCAATAAGTATTCAACTCCCCGACTATGTTCAGTTGTAAGATTAAGAGCATCTTCTCGCTTTTTCCAATACCTCCTTCCCAAAATATCCCTTATAAACTCCAAAAGAAACACTAAGGTAAATTGTCTTGCCCTCCTTAGAGCGGAGTTAGTAGATTCACCTATGTTGCTCATTTTTATATTGTACCTTTCTCCATGACAATGAACTCGGGACCATAGTCTCACGTCCGCTTCCTCCAAATATGTTGCCAGTGCCGGGTTAGCATTCCGGATCTCCTCCATGTAGCGGTTAAAGTCGAAGAGTGTATGAGCATAAGCAGCGCCTTTAACCAAGTACAATAGATGCTTCCCTTTATACTTTTGGACAATCTTCTATTGTAGGTGATAATAACATATTCGTCGGGTTGCCCAAGGGAACACCTTTTCACACGCGCTTTTAATGGCTCTATGCCGGTCGGAGACTATCATCAAAGCATGCTGATCAGATACACAACTCCTCAGTTGTGTGAAAAACCATTCCCAAGCATCATCATCTTCTATATCTACGATTCCAAAAGCCAATGGAAATATCTGAAAATTACCATCTTGTGCAGCTGCAACTAACATAACACCTTCATACTTCCCACTTAGGTGAGTCTCATCCACCACGATGACCCTTCTTTGATACTGAAAACCAGCAATAGAAGCTCCAAATGATATAAATAGATACTTAAATCTATTCTCAGCATCAAGTTTTGTACTAGTCTTAGAACTCGGATTTGCTAACGTGATTTGTTCCAAATATGAAGGCAGACTCTCATACCCTTCTTCTGCTGATCCTCTTACCAATTTTTGAGCATGTAACAATGCTCTGTATGAAGTGGTGTAATCTATGGTCATGCCAAATATGTTCCTCATTGCATCTTGGATATGCTTCGGATTTAACCCATCAATGATTCCAACGCGATCTATGAAAAGCTGACCAACATACTTCGCAGTAAAATGTTTCCAGTGAGCCCGTCGTTCAGACACAGAACATGTATGAGTCTTCACATACTTTGTTACCCAAAATGTGTTTGTTGCATGTTTCACACTCGCTCTAAGCTTCCATGTGCACCCAGGAACATGACATTTTGCTACAAGTAGTGTTTTAGTGGTCTTGTATATTTGAAGGAGAATTTATGCTTCACCGCTGTCAACCGCAACTCTGAAACCAATGCCGCTTTAGTGATAAAACTCTGGCTGACATAGATATTGGTGTCAACTATCCCATTCGAGTTTTCTCCTTCATTAGCATATGTCTCTTTGAAATTCTGAAAACATATATCTTTTTCCTCTTCATCTTCCTCTTCCTCTTCCTCATCCTTAACTCTTCCATACTCACTGTAATCTCCAAACTCATCATCCACTTCAGCAACATACTTCTCCTCCTCATCATTTATATTTTGAGGAAAATTATCATCATCTTCCAATTCATTTTTTTTCTTCCCCTCCATTTTCTTCTTCTCTTTCAACAGCTAGGTTTCCTTCAGCGTTGGCATCATTGACATTCCTCATCTTGCCTCGGCTTGATACACAAAGACGTACAACATGTGTTTTACTTATCTTGATCAAGTTCTGAACTTGTCTATCACTTGTAACATGAATATGAGGAGTATCAGGAGCTATTTTTTGCATTATTGCGTCTGGTAACAAGTAAGTTAAATCCACAACCTCAGCGTTCTTATCCAGGTTAAAATCTTCTACATCCATTTCAACAAGTTCATCATATGTAGAACCATCACTCAAAAAGAACATTCTCGCTCCTTTGACATTATCAACCACAAAATTCCAAGAATTATCTTTCATCAACCATTCTCCGTAAACAACAGGTAACTGAAGCATCATCTGAAAAAATCAAATTAAAACACATTAGCAAACGCACAACATCATATTAAAAAAAACTAAGAAGACTTCTTAAGAAGTCTTCTGTAAGTATTCTTATGGAAGACTTCTTAAGACTTCTTAAGAAGTCTTCTACGTTTAGCTAAGAACATTAATAAACATAAAAACTTTGTAACCTCATAATTATCATCATTTTAGTTATGAATTTCACTCAGGACCCAATACACATTAATTAACAAGAAAATATTAAAAATTCGTTTTGAGTTTTGAGAAAAATTGAATTTTAATAAAGATTGACGTAGAAGACTTCTTAAGAAGTTTACCCTGAAGAAAACTTCTAAAGAAGTTATCCACAGAGAAGACTTCTAAAGAAGTCTTCCGTTTAGGTCACTTTTGCAATTGTAAATTTATGAAGGAAGACTTCTCTAGAAGTCTACTCTGTAGAAGACATATTGAGAAGTCTTCCTTTGTAAATATTGGCTTACTTTTGATTTTGAAAAATTTTCGAAATTCCCAGAGAAGACTTCTAGGGAAGTCTTCTCGGATAAACAGGTTGGTTTTGCAATTGACCGATCGTTGTCAGAAATTTGACTTCTGTAGAAGACTTCTCTAGAAGTCTTCCGGCGGAAGACTTCTAGGGAAGTCTTCTTCTTTATAACATGAAGTCTTCTCAGCGTCACCAGAAGTCTGTCTGGGTTACTTTTACAATTGAGAATTAATAGCAAAACATTAAATATTATTGAGAAGACTTCTCTAGAAGTCTTCCGACGGAATACCTCTTAAGAAGTCTTCTCTCGTTACCAAATGTTTGACCAGAAACCCGGAATAAAACTTGAGAAGACGTCTAGAGAAGTCTTCCGCTGGACTTCTAGAGAAGTCTTCTCATTAATATTTAATGTTTTGCTATTAATTCTCAATTGCAAAAGTAACTCAGGTAGACTTCTGGCGACGCTGAGAAGACTTCATGTTATAAAAAAGAAGACTTCCCTAGAATTCTTCTACAGAAGTCAAATTTCTGACAAATTTCGGTCAATTGCAAAACCAACCTGTTTATCCGAGTTTTGCTAGTTTTTTTTTGTAATCAAAGGAAAGTTAGAAGACTGTTGGGGAAGTCTTCTAGTCAAAACACACAAAAGGTCAATTGCAAAACTAACCTATGCATTGACCAAAAGACTTCTTTAGAAGTATTCTTCGCGAACAGATATGAAAAACAATATTGATTTCATACCTTGGACCGTTAGATGACTTGCTTAGGCTTCTCTAAGCACACAGAACTTCAATACTCAAGCTACCAATCTGTTACTCTATGAACATTAGAAAGTTTGGAATAAAAATCTTGGGTTTTTTTGAATGATTTTTTAAGGAAAGTGAAAGACATGTGGTTTGAATGCACAACAAATGAGATAGTAAGAGAAAAAATCGTTTTTTTTTGTCATTAAGACCTTCAAATTGATTGTTCATGGTAGTTGGGGGATTGATGGCAATGACAATATTGTAAATATTTGGTAAAGATAAGGATGATAGAGTAAAAGATTTATTTAAAAAAAAACAATGTTATTTTTGTGAATAACTCGAAAATTTAGGGTGAATAAGGCAAATAAAAGTTCCAAAAAAATGGTGGATTAGTTTTGCATTTGAGTTGAAATTTTGAGTCACTTTTGCAAAACACTCTATTTTATATCTCTTGTTTCAGGTGTTTTATCTAATTCATAACCTGTCAACCATATAGCCTATTTGTCTTATTACATTCTTTCGTTTTTTGGATCAAGTCTTATTACATTCAATATCAAAATCCACGGTAAAATTTCAATGTACATTTTGCTGTAAAACTTTTTGTACAACAGGGAAAAAATAACAATAAAACATTTTTACCTTTTATCAAAATTTGTTCCCATATACCACGTGTGTGTTTGTGTTCTATCTTCCTCCATCCACAAAGGAATAAGATAGAATTACTGGTGAATATAGGTTCCTGAGATCTGTCGACGTATAGAGTAGAAATCAACATTTCCGATTTACTTTCGATTGATTGAGAGTTTAACTACCATTTATCTATTCAATTTTAGAAATGATTAGGAATAGAAAAAAGAAAAGCTTCTGAAAGGAAGAAGAGGATCGTGGTTAGTGGATTACAATTTTTTTACATCATTTTATTTTAATTGAATTTTATCATAATTTTGTAAATATAAATTTTGTGGCACAAATCCATTTGTCAAAATACTATTGGTTAAGTGACTTGTGCTTTAGTATATAAATGATAATTTCTATTAATAATTAAATTATTTTTAAATAAATTTTAGTTTATCAAAATCTAATGAATTACAGAATTTTTGTTTGTGTTAATGTAACTATATTAACCTACTTTTGTTTATATTTAATATCATGCATATGAAAAATGTAACTCTAATTATCAAAATTATCATATTCAAAGAACGAAACATGAACCAAGAGCTTTTGGTCTAGTGGTAATGGAACTACAGCTATAGTGTCTGCTTTGGTGTTCGAGTCGTTTTGGCTACCTTTCCGCCATATAACCATACGTACCCGGATGGAAGGCCTCATCGGGATTAGTCTGGGTTTACGCCTGAAACCCCACACAGTTATCCAAAAAAAACGAAACATGAGCATTATAAAATTTGTTTTTATATATCTCAACGTCTGTTTATAAATTTATAGGGAAAATCGCATAAAAAACCTTGAAAGTGTTACACGCTGACATTTTAAACCTTTAACTTTTATGACTATCACTTTAAACCTTTAAAATGTCATTGTATCACAAAAACCTTCAACTTGACTTACTTGTTCGTCAAGCGAAAAGTTAACATTTACAACACGTAAATATGATGATGTGTCAGCTATTTTAAAAAAATATTAATTATTAAATTAAAAACAAATAAAAATCAGAAAATCAGAAAAAAATTAAAATTAAAATTAAAAACTAAAAAATCAGAAAATTAAAAATTAAAAATTAAAAATTAAAAAATATTTCAAAAAAATAAAAAAAGATTAAATAAAATACATAAAATGAAAAAAAATAGAAAATTAAACAAAAATTAAATAAAAAATCACAAAATTAAAAATAAAAAAAATCATAATATTCTCTTTTAAATTACAAGATTATTTTAAATAAAAAAAACATATCATCGTAACAATAACAATTTCAAACATATCACTGATGACGATGGTGGTCTCTCACATAACTATTAACAGTGAAGTTTTTAACATATCTCTAACGATAGTTTGATCATTGACATATATGTAACGATAGTTTCTGACATCATCATTAAAAACTTTGACATTATGAATCATTTTAAAAAAATCTTGACATATCTATTGTTTTAAATGATGATTATCGAAAACATCATTATTAACATATCTACAATCATTTTTACGATGATGTCGGAAATTATCATTAAAGGTATATCAAAAACGTCATGTTTAATGGTTATGTTAGAAACCACCATCATCATCAGTGATATTTTTGAAATTGTTATTATCAACGATGATAAATCTTTTTAAAAAAATCATGTAACTAAAAAGAAAACTATTTGGAATTTTTTTTTTGAATTTTGTGCTTTTTCTTTAATTTCTCAATTTTCATTTAATTTTTGTATTTTAATTTAATCTAATTTTTTTTCATTTTTTTTATTTTATGAATTTTATTTAATTTTCTGAATTTATTAAATTTTCTGATTTATATTTAATTTTCTGGTTTTTTTCTTAATTTTATTTATTTATTAATTAAATTATTATTATTTTTCAAAAAAAACCTACACATCATCACTTTTACCTGTTGGACAGGTCAATTTTTTACTTGTTGAACAAATAAGCCAAATTGAAGGTTTTTTTGTGATACAAATGTCACTTTGAAGGTTTAAAGTGATAGTCGAAAAAGTTCAAGGTTTAAAGTGTTAGTGTGTACCACTTTCAAGGTTTTTTATGCGATTTTCCCTTATAATGCATGTATATCCTTGAAAAAGTTCGGCCTCACAACATCTAAAAGGGAAAATAACATTTTATTAGTTAACAATCCGTGCGCATGTGCAGAATAAATAAATTATAATAATTCACATGGTTCTAAAAATTGTTTTACGCGGCATCTAGGTGGCAAATCCCCTTTAGCCGAAATGATTTTCCTTAAAATCCAATTTATATTACTCAAAATAATTTGAAAAATTTTAAATCAGTTCAAACCGTTTTAAAGCGATTTAAATCGGTTAAATCGATCTAAATTAGTCTAAATCTATTATATTAAGTAATCCCCTAAACATTATTTGATAAGTGATTTGACACACGTCAACTCCGCAATCACTTTCACTAAAAAATATGACACGACACTTATTATATAAGCCTTGTCATCAATTATTGCCATCAATTATTGCATGTCATGTCATGTCACTTTTTTGTGAAAGTGATTGTTGAGTTGACATGTATCAAATCACTTTTCAAATAATGTTTAGGATACATGGCTTATAGATAAATATGACATGTCAATTACATTTAATGTAAATTAATATTTTTGCTAAATTTTTTAGAATATATAAATAACTAATACAACATCATTAAAATAAATCTATTTATTATGACATTAAACTATATAATAATAGAAATATAACCAAATTTACAAATTTTTAAAACTTATTTAAGTTTATTTTTATAATCATACAATTTTAATATTAAACAAAATTTTCAAAATTTCATACATTTTCTAAGCATAAACTTTAATCATAACATCATTTGTTTCCTTTTGATATTTACAAATTTTCAAAAGAGAATGACCAAACTAGACCTAAAAATATTTTTGTCTCCAAAATAACAGTCAAGGAGAAAAATGATCAAAACTTTATTAAAGGATGTAAATATATATATATATATATATATATATACCATTGGGTTAACTAATCTAAACTTAGAGTTTAGAGTTATAGGGTGGGGGTTTTGGAGGTGAGGTTTAAAAATTAAAAAAATATTAAAATTTTCAAAATAAAAAGGTTTCTTTTGGTCATTTTCTCTTAATATCTTTTTTGTGATAAAAACTTCAAAAAAGACTATTTGAGAGATTTGCCCTATTCAAAAATCTGTTTATTTTTATTTTTAATAATTATAAAATATATATATATATATATATATATATTTGTATATATTTAAGATAAATCATTTTTGATTTAACTTAATTTTATATTTAACTAAATTAAAATTTATATTAAAATATTAATATAGAAATAACAAAATATAGAATATTAACATAATTTTTTTTTAAAACAGAAATTAAATTAAAAAATTATTTTTGCACATTATGCAGGATAACACCTAGTAATGTTAGTAAAAACCCACAAATTTGTTAATTTCTTTTATTTTGTATAACTCAAAACAAAAAATTCAAATGCAAAAGTCACCCATAATTTTTTTGGAGTATTCACGAAAATGTCACTCCTTTATTTTTTATTTTATTTCGAAAATGCTTGTTTTACTCAACCATCATCATTTTTCTCTTTGTTTACAACATTTTCATTCCCATCAATACACCAACTACCATGAATAACCAATTTAAAGTTCTAAATGCACCCAAAATCAATATATACATCTTCATATTCTTATTTCTTACACACACAAACAATTTTTCTTTTACTTCCTTTCTTATTTCATCCAAAAAATCCCAACTTTTTTTTATTTCAAAATTGATAAGCTTATTAAAGTTACACAAGTTCATGATTCTTGGTCGGAAAAAAAGTGGATAACTTTCATTAAAAAGCGATTTGTGCTTTGAGAAGCTAAATATGAACCTCACTCGATGTAAGAATGATCTTTGCGTTTTTTTCATATCTATTTCGTGAAGAAGACTTATAAAGAAGACTTCTCTGGAAGTTTTCTAGATAAATAACACTTCTACGGAAGTCTTATGGTCAATGCATAGGTTAGTTTTGCAATTGATTTTCTGTGTGTTTTTGGAGAAGACTTAAGTATTCTAACTTTTCTTTGGTTAACAAAAAAAATGAGTAGACTTCCTTGGAAGCTCTTCTAGGATCAACATTTAGTTTTAAAATTGATCGATTAGTGTCAGAAATTTGAATTTCTATAGAAAATTTCCTTGGAAGTCTTCTCAACTGTTACATGGAAGTTTGCTCACTATTTGTGGAACTCTGCATAGGTTAGCTTTGGCCAATTGACAATTAAAATAAAATATTTAATTTTAATTAGAAGACTTCCTTAGAAATCTTTCGATTTTATTCTGAGATTTTGGTCAAACATTGGTTGTTAAAGAAGACTTCTACAAAAGTCTTCTCTTAAAAAGTTAAGAAGACTCATTCAAGTCTTTCACCGACAATGAGCAGACTTCATATAACAATAAGAAGACTTCCTCAAAGTCTTCTGTCAAAAGACTTCCTAGAAGTCTTCTAAGAAAAAAGTTAAATTTCTGACACAATTCGGTCATTTACAAAACTAAAACCAGTAATTACAAAGAAAGATTTCCTAAGAGGTCTACCTGTAGAGTAGACTTCTTGAGAAGTCTTCCTGTGTAAATTTTCAATTGAAAAAATAACCTAAATGGAAGTCTTCCACGAAAGTTTACTTCGAGAAGACTTTTCAGATAAGAATTTTGTGGAATTCTTTAAGGTTAATGTTTAATAAACTTTCATTTTCTTTAAAAAAATTTTTTTAATATTTTCTGTTAATTCATGTAATTAGTCAATATTAGGGCTCATGAATGAAATTCATAACTTAATTGGTGATAATTATGAGATTATCAACATTCATGTTTATTATTGTTTCTAGCTAATGAGAGAAGACTTCTTAAGAAGTTTTCTATGTCAGTTTTTGTAAAAGTTGAATTTTCAAGAATGTAAATTTACTCCACAATATGGTTTTTAACTTACAAAAGTATTAAATAACTTCAAGAATATCAAATCATGTGGTTTAATATGTCTTCATATATCATAAGATATACATTTCAACTTTCATGATATTTAAAATTTCAATTTTCACTTAAAATTCAAGTTTCCCACTTAATTTTAACTTTCTGCTGAGTTTCCGCATATATTTTAAATTTCCAGTTATAATTGCCTGATTAAAATTTAAGTTTTCCGAGAAGTCTTTCGAAGACTTCCGAGAAGACTTTTTGTAAAAGTGTTAATGTTTGAACTTAATTATGTAATGTTTAATCTTTGTGAATTTGAATAAAGTTTCTTGAAAAGTCTTTCCCCTTAGTTTTAATAAATACTAAGTTTTTGTGTTATTGTGTTTGTTATTGAAGTTGTATCAATAACTTTAATAATGTCAAGTAATTTGGAAAAGTAATATTGTAAACATGAATATATTGACCAAATTCTTTTCAATAACATCTCTTCATGTTTACAAAGAACCACAAGTAAAAGAACATACAAATCACAAAATAGATCGTAAACAAAACTAATTACACATGGAGCTAAAGATCATTCCTCGACGTAGATAAGCTTGGGACTCTAGTTGACATCATCCCTTCGTACCATTTTGGGAAAGCAATCATGCATACAAAGTCTTCCAAGAAGACTTTGGAAGAATTCCTGCAAACTTTAGAAGACTTATTGAAAGACTTCCGAGAAATCTTTCAAAGCTGGACTCAAATCTGGAAAAAAAACTGCATATCCAAAAATGTTCAATGGCATCAAACAGATAAAAACTTCAAAAATATTTATTTATGATTAAATAATAAATAAAAACAGTCACAGTGTGTCAAATTTACAACTTTTAGAAAGCTATCATATAAAACACCAAAATATATATTCAAAATTTATAGATCTATCTTTAGTGAAAGATGAGAACCATATAATGAAAAACCCTTACAAAAATAAGATAAATTAGTAAAACATAAGAAAAAAATGAGAAATTGATATAAAGTTTGGTGTTTTTCAAATTCAAAAAAATATAGAGAGAGGTTGAAGAGTTTTAGAGTGAGAAAATTACATTTTTGTTGCGGCCATTTGAGATGAAGAGAGAAATGTGTAAATTTTATTTATATATGGAGAAAAAATTCAAAAAAGTTAAATATTTTAATTCAAAGACTTTCAGGAAAGTTTTCCAATAAAAAACTTTCGTAGAAGTATTCTAAACCCTAAATTTACTATTCGTCGAGAAGACTTCCCAAAAGTCTTCTAATATATTATTTGTTAGAAAATTTAAGTCACCTAAACCCTGAATCAAATAACTAACTAAACAAAAACAAATATTTCATTAAACTTAAAATCAACTTATGAACTTTTAAATGTTTAAATATACACAAACTAAACACATATAGGTGTTTTTTCTAAAATAACAAAAATAATATAACATATTTTACCAAACCCTAAACCAAATGAATATCATGACACAGTCTACATTCACTTATCTATGTTGAAAAAAAATCAACTTCTTTAAATCTTAATTTCACTACAAGAAAACGGTCCTACAAGGGCATATTGCCTAGTTAATTTCGTCGTAATGTCCCCATTACGACGAATTAAACTAGGAATCATGATTCGTTGTAAAAACGCTCGTCTTAATGCACAATTCGTTGTTAAGGTTTACAACAAATACATTTCATCGTAATCGAGAAGGGAAATATTCTTTGTACTTTTCCTAGTAAAAGACCTCGTAAATGCCTTGTAACATTTCCTAGTAAAATACCCTAAATACTTGTATTATTTACGACGAACTTACATGTCATAACTTGTTATAATCGTCGTAATGTATTACGAGGATTGCACAAGGAATTCCTTGTTAGATTTATGAGGATTTTAAATGGAATTTAATATACAAATATGTAATAAAATTATAAGTAA
>CAJHQP010009744.1:0-21229 GCA_905132765.1 Moricandia arvensis
AAATTTAAACAGCCATGAAAATATTCATTTGTATGTTGGGTTTCTTAAGGGATAATAATAATATATCTATCACTTGGGCATCGTCTCAATATATATATAATATATATATATATATATATCTATATATATATATATTGTAATTATTAACTGTAAAAATTATCTCCATACTTAGAGATGAAGGGGTCTTACACCATCTTCAACTCTACTTCAACCCTATTTAATTTTGTGTTTAAAAATGGAAGCAATGAATATTATTACATTAAATGTTGAAAATATATTGTTCATATTTCATTTTCTAAGATATTTTTGAATATAAATTATTTTAATTGTAAAATGGTTCTAACGTCTATTTTTTCTTATATTTTGCTAAAATAATTATAGCGTTAATATTATTCAATTAGTTTTCAAATTTTCAATTATTATTTTCATTTAGTTAAATGTTTATATCCAAGAGAACAAAGATATTTTCATTTCTTTAGCAAAAATTTATGATTTGATTAAGAAAACAATCATCTTTTCTTAATCATGTATAGGAGAAATATATGAATATATGTGTGTGTGTGGTTTTGTTGTAAATGACTCAAAACAAAGTCAAATGCAAAACTAAGCCCTAATGATACTTCATTTGTCCTATTTCACCCTAGAACAGTTCGGATTATTCACAAAATATTGCCATTGACTCCGCTTTTTCGAAAAGTTTATTTTAAGCTCCAATTATCATCCTCATCTTCATCTTTTATTTACCAACATTGTCATTATTATGCAATTCATCTAACCACTATTAACAACTGAATTTCAACCCAGTTCCAAGTCTCTAATATTGCACCTAAATTTAACATATACATCTTCATATTCTTATTTCTTGCACACGTCAAACCATTTCTCTTTCACTTCTTTTTTATTTCATCTCAAAGATGCCAATGTTTATTTCAAAATTTATAGCTTATTAGAATTCATTCAATGATCATGATATTTTTGTCATATAACGAGTGTGTAACTTTTCCATTAACACTTTGCTTGGAGAAGCTAAACATGAACCCCAACTAGATTTAAGACTTGATTTAGATTTTTCAGCTCTCAGGTCGGAGAGAGATTCTTTGATAAGTCTTGCGGGTCAATGCATTCAGGTTAAATTTTGTTCAAATGCCTTCCTTTTTTATAAGACACTTACTCTAGAAGTCTTACAATTTTTTGTACAAAAACGAGAAGACTTCCGTGGAAGTCTTCTCAGATAAACATGTTAGTTTTGCATATTGATTGACTCTGTCAGAATTTGACTTTCTATAGAAGACTTCCGGGAAGTCTTCTCAACTGTTGGTTGTTGGTTGAAAGTCTTAGGTTACTTTGCAGTTAAAAATTAACAATTAAATATTTAATTTAATCTGAAGGCTTTCCATGAAAGTCGTTCGGTTCAGTGTTTTATTCGGAGACACTGGTCAAACATTATTATGAAAAGAAAAATTTTAAACCAGAAGTCTTCTAGCGAAAGAGCCTTTCTTAAAAAGTCCCTTCTTTTTATAAAAATAAATATTAAAATTTAATTATGCATTATAAAAGTAACCTAATCACGCATTTCATACCGACACGTGAGAAGACTTCCACCGACAGTGAGAAGACTTCCACGACAGTTGAAAGACTATCCCATGACCTTTGTCATTTGAAATTTTCAAAAATGACATAAATGGTAGACTTCCTAGAGCCTTCTGGGCGAAAGAGACTTCTCGTAGAAGTCTATCTAGGTCATTGTTTAAAAACTTTCCATTTCTCTCTAAAATTAAGAACAGACTTTTTAATATTTCCTTGTTAATTCATGTATATTATTCAATATTGGGGTTCTTGAATGAATTCATATCTTAATTGGTGATAATTATGAGGTTACGCACATTCATGTTATTAATGCGTCTAGGTTAATGAGAGAAGACCTCTAGGGAAGTTTTCTACGTTAGGTTTTGTAAACTTGTATTTTCAACTTCAAGATATGTTTTTTAACTTTCAAAAGATGAGAACCATGTAATAAAAAACCTTCAAAAAACAACATAAGTTAGTGAGAAAAACATGAGACAAAAATGAGAAATTGATATAAAGTTTGGTGTTTTTCAAGTTCAAAGAGATTAGAGAGAGGTTTAGAGAGTTTTAGTTTTGCAATAGGTAAGATCTTTAATCAACAAGAGGTTACCAAATGAAGAAAAATCACACATGGGACTTACAGAACGCTCAGATCTGTTATGAAAGAGGAGACATGGAGAAGACTCCGTCAGAAGACTTCCTGCATTATATGTTAGAGACTTCCGAGATGACTTCCTAGAAGTCTTCTAAATTCTTCTTCAGATCTGAAAAACAGAGAAATGAGTGAATGATTAGATATATCTACATTTATAAAATACACAAAATACATATCAAAATTTATAGATATACTTAAATGAGTGGAAGATGAGAACCATGTGATAAAACCTGCAAAATAAGATAAATTTAGTGAGGAAAACATGAGAAATTGATATAAATTTGGTTTTTTCTAGTTCAAAGAGATTAAAGAGAGGGTGAAGAGTTTTAGAGTGAGACAAATTACATTTTTGTTGCAGCCATTTGAGAGGAAGAGATCAAATGTGTAAATTTTCTTCAATCAAGTTAAATATTTACTATTCAGAAGATTTTCGGGGAAGTCTAACCCAAAGAATATCATAACTCAATCCACTCATCTATGTTGACAAAATTCCAAATTTACTAGATCTTAATTTATATCATTTGCATATGTTTATAATTACAAAAACTCAAATTTTTCTCCATAAAAACCTTTTTAAATTTTCTTATAAATTATTTTTAAGATCCATTATATGAGAAGACTTTCAGAAGACTTAAAAACCCACAAAAGACTTCCCGAGATTATATTTGTAAAATGCATACCGCCAAAGTGTGTTGTTATAATTAATAGATTGACCCAACGAGAACTAATCAATGATCTTAATGAGTTAGTAATTGGATGTTAATGGATTTAATGGTTTTCATGGGTTAATGGATTAGTGAGTTGAATTAATATTGGGTTTGGATGAAAATGAGTTTATGGATTATGCATCCAACCCAATTTAGTTTTCATGGGTTTAATACTGCATACTGCAAGGGGTGTCAAAATCGGTTATAATTATATAGTTCGACCCAACCATAACGCAATCCCATGATTTTAGTGAGTTAACAATTTGAATGTTAATTGAATTACTGGTTTCATGGATTTGGATTTAGTGAGTTAGATTAATTTAGTTTGGATCACTAAAAAACTGTACGGGCTCACCGTCCACACCATAAACTCATCTTAGAAATACACTGCTATTTTTAGCATGGTTTCAGTTTTGTGTCATTCTTTTTTTATTCTCTCACGAGACGACTCTCTGTGATCTCTCTTTTTCGATCTCTTTTCATTGATCACACCTCTGGATCATTTATTTTGAGTCATCGATCATGAAACATCAATGTCATCTTCGTTGTGAGTCAGAAATCTATTTTTCTTCAATTTGGTCTTTTGGGTCACTGATTTTTTATGGGTTTGATCTGATCGCGTTTGATCCAATCTGATCGTGTTATATTTTCGATTGTATTGAGTTATGTTTTATTGCTTTGGTTATTCCATTGTGTCTATTTATGGATTGTATTTAAGTTTTTGGAGTTGCAATATATCTATATACGCAGTTAAGAGGATTTTGTTCTTATATATTATTGTATTGGGCTGAAGCATAGGAAGCAATCAAGTTGGATTCTTTGATCATGTATAAGATTGTGATTCTTGTCCAAAGATTATTGGAAGATGCTTTGAGAATAGATAAGTTGCTGACGCTTGCTGTTGTTGCTAAGGTTTCTTTGACTAGTTTATGGAGAAACATTTGTGGACTTTATCATCTTTGAGAATAGATAAGTTGTTGACGCTTGTTGATGTTGCTAAGGTATCCTAATAGTCTTTTAATAAAAAAATAAATATTAAACATTTAATTTTCAATTATAAAAGTAACCTAACATAATTTTCACCGACAGTGAGAAGACTTCCACCGACAGTGAGAAGACTTCCACCGACAGTGAGAAGACTTCCACCGACAGTTGAGAAGACTTCCCAGGAAGTTTTCTTTTGTAAATTTTAAATTACAAAATATGACATAAATGGTAGACTTCCTAGAAGCCTTCTGCCGAAAGACTTTCGTAGAAGTCTTCTACGTCATTGTTTAAAAACTTTCATTTTCTCTAAAATTAAGAAGAATTTTTAATATTTTCTTGTTAATTCATGTATATTATTAAATATTGAGGCTCTTGAATGAAATTCATATCTTAATTGGTGATAATTATGAGGTTACCAACATTCATGTTTATTAATGTGTATAGTTAATGAGAGAAGACTTCTAGAGAAGTTTCAACGTTAGGTTTTGTAAGACTTGTATTTTCAACTTCAAGATATGTTTTTTAACTTTCAAAAGATGAGAACCATGTAATAAAAACCTTCAAAAACAACATAAATTAGTGAGAAAGACATGAGACAAAAATGAGAAATTGATATAAAGTTTGGTGTTTTGAAGTTCAAAGAGATTAGAGAGAGGTTGAAGAGTTTTAGTTTTGCAAATAGGTAAGATCTCTAATCAACAAGAGGTTACCAAATGAAGAAAAATCACACATAAAGACTTACCAGAACACTCAGATCTGTTATGAAAGAGGAGACATGGGAGAAGACTCCGTCAGAAGACTTCCTGCATTATATGTTAGAAGACTTCCGAGATGACTTCCTAGAAGTATTCTAAATTCTTCTTCATATATGAAAAGCGAAGAAAATGAGTGGAAGATTAGATATATCTACTTTTATAAAATACACAAAATACATATCCAAAATTTATAGATATACTTTTAAATGAGTGGAAGATGAGAACCATGTGATAAAAACTTTCAAAAATAAGATAAATTACTGGGGAAAACAAGAGAAAAAATGAGAAACTAATATAAAGTTTGGTGTTTTCTAGTTCAAAGAGATTAGAGAGAAGTTGAAGAGTTTTAGAGTGAGACAAATTACATTTTTGTTGCATCCATTTGAGAGGAAGAGATCAAATGTGTAAATTTTCTTCAATCAGGTTAAATATTTACGATTCGGAAGATTTTCGGGGAAGTCTAACCAAAGAATATCATAACTCAATCCATTCATCTATGTTGAAAAAAATTCAAATTTACTAGATCTTAATTTATATCATTTGCATATGTTTATAGTTACAAGAATTCATTTTTTCTCCATAAAACTATTTTAAATTTTTTTATAAATTCTTTTTAAGATCTATTAGATGAGAAGGCTTTCAGATACTTAAAAACCCACAAAAGACTTCCCGAGATTATATTTGTAAAATGCATTCTGCCAAAAGGTGTTGTTATAATTAATAGATTGACCCAAACGAAACTAATCAATGATCTTAATGAGTTAATAATTTGGATGTTAATGGATTAATGGTTTTCATGGGTTAATGGATTTAGTGAGTTGAATTAATATTGGTTTAGATGAAAATGAGTTTATGAATTATCCAATCCAACCCAATTTAATTTTCATGGGTTTAATATTGCATACTGCCAAGGGGGTGTCAAAATCGGTTATAATTAATAGATCGACCCAAACAAAACCAATCCATGATCTTAGTAAGTTAACAGTTTGAATGTTAATGAATTAATGGTTTGCATTGGTATGGATTTAGTGAGTTGGATTAATATTAGTTTGGATCAAAAAAAGGTTTATGGATTATCCAATCCAACCCATTTTTTCACGTAATCTTATAATTCTCATCATTGTTCTAAAAATCAGTATAGGTGTTACCTAGGCGTCCACCTAGTCCACAAATCGGGTATAAGCGAAATAATTTGTTCAAACGTATTTAAAAAACAGTACAGGCGTTCAAAAATTTGGCAAAGATGCCCACCTAAACAATCTTATGTAAGTGGTTTTAGTCTTTTCATTCTGTTTTTTTTTCTTCTCTCGCGAGAGACTCTCTGTGATCTCTCTTTTTCGATCTCTTTTCATTGATCACACCTTCTGGATCACTTGATTTTGAGTCATCGATCATGAAACATAAACTTCATCTTCGTTGTGAGTCAGAATCTATTTTTCTTCAATTTTGTCTTTTGGGTCACTGATATTTTATGGGTTTGATCTGATCGTGTTTGATCCGATCTGATCGTGTTATATTTTTGATTGTATTGAGTTATATTTTATTGCTTTGGTTATTTGATTGTCTCTGTCTATGGATTATGTTTAAGTTTTTTGAGTTACAATATATATATATATATATACGCAGTTAAGAGGATTTTGTTCTTATCTATTATTGTATTTGGCTGAAGCATAAGAAGCAATTAAATTGGATTCTTTGATCATGTATAAGATTGTGATTTTTGTCCAAAGATTATTGGAAGATGCTTTGAGAATAGATAAGTTGTTGACGCTTGTTGATGTTGCTAATGTTTCTTTGACTAGTTTGTGGAGAAACACTTGTGGACTTTGAAGCTTTGTCTTATTTATGGTTTTGTTTTTAACAGTTAGGCGACTTACGTCCTAATCAATTTCTTTTTCCAAGAGAAGGTTTGTCTTTTGTCTTTGGTTATGTGTTTTGATTAAGAATCCACGATTTTTGTTGTGTTCATATTGTGTCATAGAGCTTCTTTATGGGTTCTCTTCTATTTTTATTGTTTTCAGTGAAATCTCTAATTCTTTGTTGTGGGTTCTCTTCGTTGTGGCTAGTTATGAGATCCTTGGGTTTTGTACAACTAATGGAGGTTTTGTTTATTGAAATTGTATTTTCATATTTTAATGGAACCTACTGATTGTTCTTGTGGATTTCATTTAGTGTTGCTTCTGTGTTTGCTTATATTATATCTTATGGTTTTGTTCCAGGTGAAAGAAGTCTCTGAAGCTGCTAGGAGAAAAGACGCGACGTTATCCCTACAAGAATATTCTCTTTGTTGTGAAACATGTATACTTATGAAGCTCAACTTGATGTTTTAAGTAATTCGAAATAAATGCTCTATAAATGATACATGATATGTTCTCTTTAAATGATCCTATGGAACTCGTGAAGATACTGATCTTGCGGATTGTTTTTGTTCATTGAGATGTGGTAGCTGTTAGCGATCATTCATGGTGGTGAAGTCAAGACATGGTGTATTGAGGGGAAGCTCTCAACCCATACGTAACGAGACATTTGGCAACGGTGGGAGTGGTGGTGTGGTGATGGTGCGGTAGTGTGTTGCTGATGTGGTGGGTTTTGGTGAGCAAAACAGTCCTAACACTATTGAGAAGATTCAAGTTTCTTGTCGCCTCTATCTTCTTGTTATGGAGTCCTTTTCCTGGTCTTTCAATAAGTGTTTCCTTCGGATTACATGTTGCCTCTCTTGTTCCTCGGTGGCTTTTGTTGATGAAGCATTATAAAGAGGTTGAGGCCATTAGGGTTCTCCGATGAAAGTTCAGTTGAGAAGAGAGCTTTAAACCCAGGCGTTTGTTTGCTTCTCGGGTTGGTGTATGGTGTTAGGCGTAGTGGTTATGGCTTGTTACGGTGAACTGAAGGTTCATGTAAGCATAGTCTTGTTTTGTTGTGAAGGCCAGTGCACTGCATCGCTTACTCTCTCTCTCTCTTTTGGGTGTTTTTCGAAAGAGTTCCGGTTGATCAAAGTTCAGAGGTCTTAGCTCTATTCTCATTATCCAAGAGTGTTTTTTGGTTAGATGCAAGATTGAAGACTAATCTAGTGATGGTAATAGTTGTTCTATGTTACCTATTGTTTGGGTTTAGGATTTTCCTTTGTAGATTATGTTTTCGGGGATGTTATGTTGTTTCCGTCGGCTTTGGATTTCTCTTTGTATGTGTTTCAATTTTATTAATCAAAATGAGAAGGAATAAAAAGAACATACAAATTAAGAGTTTGCTGGTATTCTTTTACAAATGATGGTAAAGTGTTGCACCGGCCCTGCAATACAAATATTCCCGTTCGACCCGCACCAATCATCTATTCTGCTGCGGGTTAAAAAAGATGGATTCTACTTAAATTTCGTCTATTTATACAAGGTTGTTTATACCTTTTTGTTAGCTAATAACTTTATGGTTATACCTTTTCGTTAGCTAAGAAAATATTATATTAAAATTATATCATTCGTTTGAGCCACCTTATTTTTAACTGCAACTAAATTTAAAACTAATTGAAATTGAGTATTCTTATATTTTCACCTTATTTCAAAAACCAAGATACATCATATATTGTTACAAAATATTTTAAACAAAAAAAATAATGTAATGCTGATATTCTATTTAAATCTACTAAGTTTATTAACTTTAATAGATTTCGCAACTCATTTAAAATTTAGCATAATCATACATCATATAATACTATGTCATCTTACATTTTATAGTTTCAAATATTTACAAAATCAAATTTAATACAAACACTTTAGCAAACCAAATGTAAAAAAGTAAAATCATATATTTTATGTTAAATTATTTTTTATAAAATTATTTAAAATAAAATATGTTATTTAATATAAGGTTAAAAACTATTAGAACATTTTACAAAACTATACTATTATTAGCCAAAATCTAAGTAAATCTTAAGTCTCACGAGTTCAACAAATGCAGCTCTTATAAAATACACACAAAATATAATATCAGAGAGTACGTCTCGGGATCGTGTCTTTTGGTAGGGTACATATCGGTTCATTTCGGGTCTAGGATTTTTGAAATCTAAACATTTCGACATAACTAGGTATTTAAAATATTTTGGTTCGCATTCGGGTTGATTCCTTTGGGGTCTGGGTCAATAATTCAAATACCTATAATTTTTGGGTACATAGCAGGTCCAAATTGGTTTAGGATTTTAGGACTCAAAAGAGACTCGAAGTACCGAAAAATCCAAAAGTACTGAAACACAAAAATACCCGAAACACAAACAAATAGCTAAAAAATATTTAAATTCCAAAAAATCATAAAAGTTTACCAAAACTCTGACATGTGGAAACAAAAATACCTAAAATCATTTCTTAATACCAAAAATATATTTTTTAAAAAACTTGAAATTTTACCCGAAATTTGAAACTATAATCGGAAACCTGGATCCAAAAATTAAAAAAATATTCATAAAACCAAAAACACATTCAAAATACCAAGTACATATCTGAAATACCCAAATATACCTAATATACACATAAAATTTCAGGTACTTTGGATACTCGATTGGGTCTCGAGTAGGACCCAAAATCGAACAGAGACCGCGGGTCAAAGAAAAAGTCAAATATGTACTTTGCCGTGGACCCGGATCCCAAACCACAACTATATTTCCGGGTCGATTTTGGTTTGTTTTTTTTCAGATTCGGTAAAATATCCAGGCCTAAAATGAGTTATATAAGAGTGTATATACAAAATATTATATAAACTAATTCATAAATATATATTTTAAAAAATGTTCTTCTTCGATAAAATGATTTTGTAACATAATAATGTACACCAATTCAAAAATACTAATTAACAAACTTTGTTTACAATCCAAAGAAAAACCCGCGCTTTCGAAACGTAGATCAAAATCTAGTTTATACTATTAAAAGAAAAGCATTCTGAAAAAATCTACTTATACAAGGTTGTGGACACTTTCATTAGGAGCTAATAATTTTATTGACCTACTTCAATTTCGCCTACCAATATGTAACCATAAATTTCTCTAACAATAATTGTGTTTCTTTTACTCATATAATATCGCATTTGGTTTAATATTATCGTCATACTTCTAAATAATGTCACACATATACTCATGCTTAGACAATATGAAAATACTCCTTCAATATTTCATATTTACTTTATAGTTTTCTATTCTTATGTAAGTCGATGGAGAATGGAGTATGTCGCCATACATTTTCCATTACATGTCTTCTCTTCCTAAATCAAAAATACAAGATGTCGATACTCTTATTCAAACTTGTGTACTCAAAAGATTATAATAGAAGCAAAATATAAAAATTCTCGTATTAGTTGACCTATAGTGCACGATAAATATGAAAATGTTCCTTCAGAAATGCGATGTCAATACTGTTCCTATATTGTGGTTTGAAATCGCATCTGTGAAGGAGCATTTTCATATTTATTGTGTACTATAGGTCAACTAATAAGAGAATTTTTATATTTTCATCTATTATAATATTTTTGAGTACCCAAGTTTGAATAAGAGCATCGACATCTTGTACTATAGGTCAACATTTGCGTAATATTCTACCCTACATTTGCTTAACCTAAAAACGCTGCATCCCCTCCTATTATAAATATAAGAGCAGTTAAGCACGTTATACATCAAACACATCGATACAGAAAAAAATGGCTAACAATTTGCAGCTATCTTTCTTGAACGAAATCAAACCACACAAGACTTGGCGCATCCAAGTGAAAATTCCCCGTTCATGGAGACATTTCGTGAAAGATTATGGAGAATCTATGTAACTAATCATGGAGACACACAATTCTTCTTTCAAAGAGGCTTTCAGCAATGGAAAAAGGCGAGCAGAGACCATTACCAAGCGATTCTCTTGATATAAAAGGAACTAAACAAAGCCCCCATTGCAAAGCATGATGAAGCGCTCCAAGTCAATCTAATTTAAGCTAAACTAGAAGTCCTTGAGGAACTCTTAAACATGTCTGCCATGAAGAATGAGAAGGAGAAGCTAGAGTCCGATCTTGAGCTCGCACATGCGAAGATGGCTGATGTCAAGGTTCCTTACGTTGATTGGTTCAAGTTGGATGAGCCATAAATGTTTAATTGGCCTCTTCGCTTTCATAATCTCTACAACACTGAAATGTTTAATGTTTTTTATTACTTCGGCTACCAAGTTGGAACATATTTTCTGGTTTTTAAAACCAGTTTTCCTTTAATGTTTTTCGATTATTAAACTAAACGTAATGGGTTGTATGTTAATCTGCTTATTTATTTCCATACCTCTTTTGATTGTTGTTGTGATTGATGATAATTCATTTTCATGTTTTGTTTAGATATTTCTTTGATTTAGTGTGTTTAGTTATAGTAGTATATGTGCTTAGTGATTAATTTGTGATAGAAATTAGGTGTTACGTGTGGTGTTAGGGATAAAAGTTTGATAGATTTGTTCATATTATTAGCTTTTAGTTAGATAATGATTAGACTATTTAGGGTTACAATATAATTATATAGGTGATGTCAATATTTGGTGAAGTACGTATCTTTAGAAGATTCGATTCCTTCACATCTTACAATATGTTGTAGAAAGAAGTATAATCTATAATATTTTTAAAAAGCTTTAAATATATTTTGATGGAATAATTTTTGTGGTTGTAACTTGATATATTGTTACTACAAATCGTATAGTATAAGTTATCAATGTAATCGAAGTTTGTAATGATGATTTTTTTTGAAATTATCATTACTTATTTTGTGACATGATTGAAATATATAGATCTCCATATTGACAATTTCAATCTATATCAACTTGTGTAAAAGCAAAATATGAAATTTTTCTCAAAATGTCCAATATATCTAGTTAGGTGTTAGGAATAGAAGTTTGATAGATTTTTTTCATATATTAACTTTTAGTTAGATAATGCTTAAAAATCTAGGGTTATTATATAATTATATAGGTGATGTCATTATTTGGTGAAGTAGATATCTTTAGAAAATTTGATTCTTTCACATCTTACAATATGTTGTATAAAAATTTATAATCTATAATATTCAAAAATGGTTTAGATATATTTTGATGAAATACTTTTTTTTGGTTGTTGTAACTTGATATATTGTTAGTACAAATCTTATAGTATAAGTTATCTATGTAATCGAGTTTGTAATGATGATCTTTTTGAAATTATCATTACTTATTTTGTGACATTATTGAAAGATATATAATTGTCCATATTGACAATTTTTAATCTATATCAACTTGTGTAAAAACAAAAATTTGAAAGTTTCTATAAAAATGTCCAATATAGTTTTTTTAGAAAAAAAATAATTTCTATAACTTAGATTGTCTTGATACTCAATATCGATTAATTCCATGTTTACCTATATCAAAATGTTGAATATCCCTATTTTTATGTACATATTTAAGTTGATTGACATGATACTAAAGATTTTAATTTTCATAACTTGATTGGCTTGATACTAATGAAATACATAATTTCTATTGCTTGAATGGTTTGATATTTCATAAATAAAATCTATATATTCTCTCAAATCTCTAACTAAAGTTGAATTAATATTATATAACATTGATTTACATATGAATACACATTTTGAAGTATATATATTTTATTTTGTAAACAAACCCGTGCTTTTAAAGTGCTGGTCAAAATCTAGTTAAAATTTGTATCTCTATCTTTCACCATAACATTTAGTTAATAATTTTATGGTTTAACACAATTATTTCTTTATAAAGTTTTTGTGGATCGGTCTACAAAACTCACCGTTATAGAACATCTCCAATTGTTAGTTTCATTTTGTCTTTAAAAATTCACTTTTAAATGAAAAAAATGAAGCAACATTTAGTTGACTTATTTATTTCATTATATTTTTTCTTTTGTAAATGAATATTTCAAATATATTCTAGTTCTAACTTAATATTAATTATTAATAACATTTGTTCACTTTGTCATGTTTAATCGTAGTCCTCAATTATTTTATTTTAACAGTAATTCAAAATAATTATTGTTTAATATAAATTAAAAATTTTAATATAATATATATATTACATAACACGAATAAAAAACAAAAATATTATATTTTATTAAAAATCACTGTATATAATTTATCAAAAATAAACTAAAACTTGATTTTAAATGCAAAAGTATATCTCAACTTCAATCAAATGCAAAAGTAATTTAAGAGATTAGTGAAATTACTTCTAGCCCCTTATGATCAAACATAAAAACAAAATGTAGAGGTGACAAAATGGATAAACCAACTTAAATCAACCCATATCCATGGAAACCATTTAGTTATGGTTTAAGGATAAACCCAATCCATTTAGTTAATGGTTTGAATCAATTCATAACTCATTTAAACTAATGGGATAATAGTTTTAATGAGTTGACTCACAATTAAATATTGTCAGTAATACAATCAATTAAAATAAATAAGTAATTATGTAAATTTTCCAAATAAAAATATCATTAACACTATTTAAAACATGATTATGCAAATTTAGAAGTGAAAAAGTAAAACTAATAAAATTATAAAACATAAAATTAAAACAGAATATTTCAATTAACTGAAGCATTGTATACTTGGATAACAAAAAAATAAAATAAAAACAAATATCTAAGAGGTTTCAACATTTAACATAATATATGCTCTATCAATGAGATGAATAATGATATTCGCTCCCCATAAGACAAATGTCTCGTTACAGTATGGTGTTTGTAGTTTCCCCTCAATACACCATGTTTGACTTCACCAACATGAATGACGCTAACAGCTACCACATCTCAATGAAAAAAACAATCACAAGATCAGTATCTTCCCATGAGTTCATAAGGATCATTTAAAGAGAACATATCATGTATCATTTAAAGCATTTATTTCTAATTATTTAAAACATCAAGTTGAGCTTCATAAGTATACCTGTTTCACAACAAAGAGATTATCTTGTAGGGATAACGTCGCGTCTCTTCTCCTAGCAGCTTCAGAGACTTCTTTCACCTGGAAAAAAACCTTAAGATATAATATAAGCAGACACAGAAGTAACACTAAATGAAATGCACAAGAACAATCAGCAAGTTCCATTAAAGTAAGAAAATAAAATTTCAATAAACAAAACCTCCATTAGTTGTACAAAACCCAAGGATCTCATAACTAGCCACAACGAAGAGAACCCACAACAAAGAATCAGAGATTTCACTGAAAACAATAAAAATAGAAGAGAACCCATAAAGAAGCTCTATGACACAATATGAACACAACAAAAATCGTGGATTCTTAATCAAAACACATAACCAAAGAAATAAGACAAAGCTTCTCTTGGAAAAAGAAATTGATTAGGACGTAAGTCGCCTAACTGTTAAAAAACAAAACCACAAATAAGACAAAGCTTCAAAGTCCACAAGTGTTTCTCCACAAACTAGTCAAAGAAACATTAGCAACATCAACAAGCGTCAACAACTTATCTATTCTCAAAGCATCTTCCAATAATCTTTGGACAAAAATCACAATCTTATACATGATCAAAGAATCCAACTTAATTGCTTCCTATGCTTCAGCCAAATACAGTAATAGATAAGAACAAAATCCTCTTAACTGCAACTCAAAAAACTTAAATACAATCCATAGACAGAGAAAATCGACTAACCAAAGCAATAAAACATAACTCAATACAATAAAAAAATATAACACGATCAGATCGGATCAAACACGATCAGATCAAACCCATAAAATATCAGTGACCCAAAAGACAAAATTGAAGAAAAATAGATTTCTGACTCACAACAAAGATGAAGTTTATGTTTCATGATCGATGACTCAAAATCAGTGATCCAGAAGGTGTGATCAGTGAAAAGAGATTGAAAAAGAGAGATCACAGAGAGTCTCTCGGGAGAGAAGAAAAAAAAATGAAAAGACTAAAACCATTGTTCTAAAACTAGCTACTCGGTGGTTAGGCTTCTTACATAAGATTGTTTAGGTGGGCGTCTTGGCCGAATTTTTGAACGCCTTTACTGTTTTTCTAAATACGTTTGAAAAAATTATTTCGCTTATACCCGATTTGTGGACTAGGTGGACGCCTAGGTGACACCTATACTGATTTTTAGAACAATGATGAAAATTGTAAGATTACGTGAAAAAATGGGTTGGATTGGATAATCCATAAACCTTTTTTGATCCAAACTAATATTAATCCAACTCACTAAATCCATACCCATGCAAACCATTAATTCATTAACATTCAAACTGTTAACTTACTAAGATCATGGATTGGTTTTGTTTGGGTCGATCTATTAATTATAACCGATTTTGACACCCCCTTCGCAGTATGCAATATTAAACCCATGAAAACTAAATTGGGTTGGATTGGATAATTCATAAACTCATTTTCATGCACACCAATATTAATTCAACTCACTAAATCCATTAACCCATGAAAACCATTAATCCATTAACATCCAAATTATTAACTCATTAAGATCATTGATTAGTTTTGTTTGGGTCAATCTATTAATTATAGCAACACCCTTTGGCAGAATGCATTTTACAAATATAATCTCGGGAAGTCTTTTGTGGGTTTTTAAGTCTTCTGAAAGCCTTCTCATATAATAGATCTTTAAAATAATTTATAAAAAACTTAAAAATTGTTTTATGGAGAAAAAATGAATTCTTGTAACTATAAACATATGCAAATGATATAAATTAAGATCTAGTAAATTTGAATTTTTTTCAACATAGATGAATGGATTGAGTTATGATATTCTTTGGTTAAACTTCCCCGAAAATCTTCATAAATATTTAACCTGATTGAAGAAAATTTACACATTTGATATCTTCCTCTCAAATGTCTACAACAAAAATGTAATTTGTCTCACTCTAAAACTCTTCAACTTCTCTCTAATCTCTTTGAACTAGAAAACACCAAACTTTATATTAGTTTCTCATTTTTCTCTTGTTTTCCCACTAATTTATCTTATTTTTTCAAGTTTTTATCACATGGTTCTCATCTTCCACTCATTTAAAAGTATATCTATAAATTTTGGATATATATTTTGTGTAATTTATAAAAGTAGACATATCTAATCTTCCACTCATTTTCTTCTTTTTTCATATATGAAGAAGAATTAGAATACTTCTAGGAAGTAATCTCGGAAGTCTTCTAACATATAATGCATGAAGTTTTCTGACGGAGTCTTCTCCCATGTCTCCTCTTTCATAACAGATCTGAGTGTTCTGGTAAGTCTCTATGTGTGATTTTTCTTCATTTGGTAACCTCTTGTTGATTAGAGATCTTAGCTATTTGCAAAACTAAAACTCTTCAACCTATCTCTAATCTCTTTGAATTTCAAAACACCAAACTTTATATCAATTTCTCTTTTTTTTGTCTCATGTCTTTCTCACTAATTTATGTTGTTTTTGAAGGTTTTTACTACATGGTTCTCATCTTTTGAAAGTTAAAAAACATATCTTGAAGTTTAAAATACAAGTCTTACAAAACCTAACGTAGAAACTTCTCTAGAAGTCTTCTCTCATTAACTAGACACATTAATAAACATGAATGTTGGTAACCTCATAATTATCACCAATTAAGATATGAATTTCATTCAAGAGCCTCAATATTTAACAATATACATGAATTAACAAGACAATATTAAAAAGTCTTCTTAATTTTAGAGGAAATGAAAGTTTTTAAACAATGACCTAGAAAACTTCTACGAAAGTCTTTCGGCAGAAGGCTTCTAGGAAGTCTACAATTTATGTCATTTTTTGCAATTTCAAATTTACAAAGGAAAACTTCCTAGGAAGTCTTCTCAACTGTCGGTGGAAGTCTTCTCATTGTCGGTGAAAATCATGTTAGGTTACTTTTATAATTGAAAATTAAATGTTTAATATTTAATTTTTATTAAAAGACTATTAGGATACCTTAGCAACATAAACAAGCGTCAACAACTTATCTATTCTCAAAGCTGATAAATTCCACAAGTGTTTCTCCATAAACTTGTCAAAGAAACCTTAGCAACAACAACAACAAGCGTCAACAACTTATCTATTCTCAAAGCATCTTCCAATAATCTTTGGACAAGAATCACAATCTTATACATGATCAAAGAATCCAACTTGATTGCTTCCTATGCGTCAGCCCAATACAGTAATATATAAGAACAAAATCCTCTTAACTGCGTATATCGATATATTGCAACTCAAAAAACTTAAATACAATCCATAGATAGACACAATGGAATAACCAAAGCAATAAAACATAACTCAATACAATCAAAAATATAACACGATCAGATCGGATCAAACGTGATCAGATCAAACCCATAAAAAATCAGTGACCCAAAAGACCAAATTGAAGAAAAATAGATTTCTAACTCACAACGAAGATGACGTTGATGTTTCATGATCGATGACTCAAAATAAATGATCCAGAAGGTGTGATCAATGAAAAGAGATCGAAAAAGAGAGATCAAAGAGAGTCTCTCGTGAGAGAAGAAAAAAAAAGAATGAAAAAGACTAAAACCATGAAACCATTGTTCTAAAAAATAGCTAGGCGGTGGTTAGGCTTCTTACATAAGATTGTTTAGGTGGGTGTCCTGGCCGAATTTTTGAATGCCTGTACCATTTTTTTAATACGTTTGAAAAAATCATTTCGCTTATACCCGATTTGTGGACTAGGTGGACGCCTAGGTGACACCTATACTGATTTTTAGAACAATGATGAAAATTATAAGATTACGTGAAAAATTGGGTTGGATTGGATAATCCATAAACCCATTTTGATCCAAACTAATATTAATCCAACTCACTAAATCCAAATCCATGAAAACCATTAATTCATTAACATTCAAATTGTTAACTCACTAAGATCATGGATTGGTTTGGTTTGGGTCGAACTATTAATTATAACCGATTTTGACACCCCCTTTGGCAATATGCAATATTAAACCCATGAAAACTAAATTGGGTTGGATGGGATAATCTATAAACTCATTTTCATCCAAACCAATATTAATTCAACTCACTAAATCCATCAACCCATGAAAACCATTAATCCATTAACATCCAAATTACTAACTCATTAAGATCATTGATTAGTCTCGTTTGGGTCAATCTATTAATTATAACAACACCCTTTGGCAGTATGCATTTTACAAATATAATCTCGGGAAGTCTTTTGTGGGTTTTTAAGTCTTCTGAAAGTCTTCTGAAAGTCTTCTCATATAATGGATCTTAAAAATAATTTATAAGAAAATTTTAAAAGGTTTTTATGGAGAAAATTTGAATTCTTGTAAGTATAAACATATGCAAATGATATAAATTAAGATCTAGTAAATTTGAAATTTTGTCAACATAGATGAGTGGATTGAGTTATGATATTCTTTGGTTAGACTTCCCCGAAAATCTTCTGAATAGTAAATATTTAACCTGATTGAAGAAAATTTACACATTTGATCTCTTCCTCTCAAATGGCTGCAACAAAAATATAATTTGTCTCACTCTAAAACTCTTCAACCTCTCTCTAATCTCTTTGAACTAGAAAAAACCAAATTTATATCAATTTCTCATGTTTTCCTCACTAATTTATCTTATTTTTGCAGATTTTTATCACATGGTTCTCATCTTCCACTCATTTAAGGTATATCTATAAATTTTGGATATGTATTTTTGTGTATTTTATAAATGTAGATATATCTAATCCTTCACTCATTTCTCTGTTTTTCAGATCTGAAGAAGAATTTAGAAGACTTCTAGGAAGTCATCTCGGAAGTCTTCTAACATATAATGCAGAAAGTCTTCTGACGGAGTCTTCTCCCATGTCTCCTCTTTCATAACAGATCTTAGCGTTCTGGTAAGTCTCCATATGTGATTTTTCTTCATTTGGTAACCTCTTGTTGATTAAAGATCTTACCTATTTGCAAAACTAAAACTCCCCAACCTCTCTCTAATCTCTTTGAACTTGAAAACACCAAACTTTATATCAATTTCTCATTTTTGTCTCATGTCTTTCTCACTAATTTATGTTGTTTTTGAAGGTTTTTTACTACATGGTTCTCATCTTTTGAAAGTTAAAAAACATATCTTGAAGTTGAAAATACAAGTTTTACAAAACCTAACGTAGAAACTTCCCTAGAGGTCTTCTCTCATTAACTAGACGCATTAATAAACATGAATGTTGGTAACCTCATAATTATCATCAATTAAGATATGAATTTCATTCAAGAACCCCAATATTGAATAATATACATGAATTAACAAGAAAATATTAAAAAGTCTTCTTAATTTTAGAGAAAATGAAAGTTTTTAAACAATGACCTAGAAGATTTCTACGAAAGTCTTTCGGCAGAAGGCTTCTAGGAAGTCTACCATTTATGTCATTTTTGAAATTTCAAACTTACAAAGGAAAACTTCCTGGGAAGTCTTCTCAACTGTCGGTGGAAGTCTTCTCATTGTCGGTGAAAATCGTGTTAGGTTACTTTTATAATTGATAATTAAATTTTTAATATTTATTTTTTATTAGAAGACTTTTAGAAAGTCTTCCGCTAGAAGACTTCTTTAAAATTTTTCTTTTCATAATTAAATGTTTGACCAGTGTCTCCGAATAAAACACTGAACCGGACGACTTTCATGGAAGTCTTCAAATTAAAATTAAATATTTAATTGTTAATTTTTAACTGCAAAGTAACCTAAGAGGACTTTCAACAACAGTGGGAAGACTTCCACCAACAGTTGAGAAGACTTCCCGGGAAATCTTCTATAGAAAGTCAAATTTCTTACAGAGTTCAATCAATTGCAAAACTAACATGTTTATCTGAGAAGACTTCCAGGGAAGTCTTCTTGTTTTTTGTTACAAAAATTTTGTAAGACTTCTAGAGAAGTTGTCTTTTAAAAAAGGAAGACAATTGCAAAATTAACCTATGCATTGACCAGAAGACTTACCAAAGAATTTTTCTCCGACGAGAGCTGAAAAAATCTAAATCAATCTTAAATCTAGTGGGGTTCATGTTTAGCTTCTCCAAGCAAATGTTAATGAAAGTTACACACTCGTTATTGACCAAAAATCATGATCTTGAGTAATTCTAATAAGCTTATAAATTTTGTAATAAAATTTGGCATTTTGGGATGAAAAAAAGGAAGTGAAAGAGAAATGGTTTGAGTGTGCAAGAAATAAGAATATGAAGATGTAGATGTTAATTTTAGGTGCATTTAGAGCTTGGAACTGGTTGAAATTAGTTGTTCATAGTGGTTGATGAATTGATGATAATGACAATGTTGTAAATAAAAGATGAAGATGATGATGATAATTGAGTAAAATAAACTTTTCGAAAAAGAAAAAAAAATAATGGCATTTTTGTGAATAATCCGAACTTTTAGGGTGAATAGGACAAATAAAAGTAACAAAAAAATCATAGGTTAGTTTTGCATTTGACTTTTTGTTTTGAATCATTTTTACAAAAACCACACACACACACATATATTCATATATTTCTCCTATACATGATTAAGAAAAGATGATTGTTTTTTCTTAATCAAATCATAAATTCTTAGAAATGAATATCTTTGTTCCCTTGGATATAAACATTTAACTAAATGAAAATAATAATTGAAAATTTGAAACTAATTGAATAATATTAACGCTAATAATTTATTTTAGCAAAATATAAGAAAAAATAGAGTTAAGAACCATTTTACAATTAAAATAATTTATATTCAAAAAAATATCTTTAGAAAATGAAAATATGAACAATATATTTTCAAATATTAATGTAATAATATTCATTGCTTCATTTTTAAACAAAAAATTAAATAGGGTTGAAGTAGAGTTGAAGATGGTGTAAGACCCCTTCCTTCTCTAAGTATGGAAGATAAATTTTTACAGTTAATTAATTACAATATATATATATATATATATATATATATATATATATATATATATTTGAGAACATGCCCAAGTGATAGATATATTATTATTATCCCTTAAGAAACCCAAGATACAAATGAATTTTTTCATTGGTTTAAATTTTAAGAAAGAAAATAAAGTTTGAATCATATAACAAATTTGTGTTAAAATATTTGCATTAAATGGTTGAGAACCTCTGATGCGGTGGAGTTTTAGGCAATAAATCATTGAAAGCGCACATTCATTTTTTATTAAAATTTAATTAATAAAAATATAACAAAAAGTTATTAATATTGGTAACATGGTAATAAATATGTTAGAGATTAATATTTTACTATATGTATTTATTATTAAGAGTTTGTATATTTTTATTTTCTCAAAAAATAGATAAACTGAAACACAACTTTCATTTTAAACAATGGAGAAAGGTAAAAGAAACATATAATAAAAGGTCAATGAGTAAGAGTTATATTAATAGGTCAATCAATTGCTAGTCAAGTCAATTGATTGCTAGTCGTAGAGTTTATATAATTAAGAGTTTAAACACAATTGCATAGTAATATCAATCGTATAGTAACGGAAGATCTCTTTTGAGAAAAAAAAATAGCAAATATATAGTATTCCGATTATGGAAATGTTGAAAAT
>CAJHQP010009745.1:0-21228 GCA_905132765.1 Moricandia arvensis
CGATATCGTCCCTAAAGACACATAGTCGTCTGGGACAGCATTCGTTCACATATCTCCTCTCAAGAACTGGATCTGATAATGGAGCCTTTTCTCCAGATGCTCCCTTATCTGCTTTTTGAGTGCGCATCCGTTTCTCAACGTGACCAGTTATCACTGGAGCCATTCACGTATGAGATACCAACCAATATCCCTCAGGACAGATCTGGTGATTGTGGCGTATACACTCTGAGGTACATTGAATGTCATGCTCTTGGGATGCCATTTAACCAAAAAGACTTTGCTAAGCCCAACGCGAAGACTATGAGGGATAAGATGGCGATCGATATATTTAAAGAGCTTCCTGAGCAGCATGCGAAAGAAAACGATGACCATGTAAAAAAACCTTGGAACATATGATGTATGATAGATTAGGATTTGTGTGTATTTGAACTTGTAATTTATGATAGATTAGGATTTGTGTGTATTTAAACTTGTAATTTATGATAGATTAGGATTTGTGTGTACTTGAACTTTTAATATAATTAGACGACTTAGCATTATATTGAACTTTTAATGTAATTGGACGACTTAACATTATATTGGACGACCTAACAGAATACTGGACGACCTAACTGAATACATAGACTAAACACAAATTCTTAATACATGACAATTAGATGACTTAACATTATATTGGACGACCTAACTCTGGACGACTTACTTTAAGGTCTTGTGGAAGAATAAACACTACACGACTAACTTCAAGGTCTTCTGGAGGACTAACCTTCTGGACGACTTACTTGAAGGTCTTCTGGAGGACTAACCTTCTGGACGACTTACTTGAAAGTCTTCTGGAGGACTAACCTTCTGGACGACTTACTTGAAGGTCTTCTGGAGGAATAAACTCTGGACGACTTACTTGAAGGTCGTCTGGACGACTTTCAAGTTAGTCGTCTAAGGGTTCCTTACATTGTGGTTTCGTATGACCAGTTTCATTGCAATTTGAGCATCTATAAACATTGTGTTTTTTTCCTGGGTTTGCGTCTTCTCATCTTGGATAGCTCCAACCAGGATTGCCATCTTGATTTCTTGTGTCTTCCCGGACCACGTTTTACCTTGGGAGGCAAGCATGTGCGTTCCTCAACTTGTTGTCCAACACAAGGATATATATTTTCTGAGTATCATGCAAACAAATAATCCTTTGAGTACACTGGACTTACAAGTGTGGAGATATGCAAACCAGCATGTATTCCAGCAGCTATAGCATGAGAGCAAGGTATTTTCTCCACTGCATAAACACCACAATCACACTTTCCATGTTCCAAATCAACCACACAGTCCATTTTGCCACCTTTCACAAAGAATCGCCATCCATCAATTGGTTGAACCCTCATCGTATCCGCTACCTCCGATCGAACAGCAAGCAAGTATTCAACACCGCGACTATGGTGACTTGGGAGACTCAAAGCATCATCTCTCCTTTTCCAAAACCACTTTCCTAGCTTCTCTCTTATGTACTCCAATAGGAACTGAATAGGAAATCCTCTAGCTCGCTTCAGTGCGGAATTAATAGATTCTGCGATGTTGCTTGTTTTTATGTTGTACCTGTCCCCCTGAGAATAAACCCTTGACCATAGGGTGACATCGGCATCCTCCAAATACGTTGCAAGGTCCGGGTTTGCACTCCGTATCTCAGCCATGTACCGGTTAAAATCTGAAACCGTATGGGCATAAGCAGCACCTTTCACCAAGTACAAGAGATGTTTCCCTTTATACTTTTTGACAATGTTATCTTGAAGGTGATAATAACATATTCCTCGGGTTGCCCAGGGAAACACCTTGTCACACGCACTTTTAATGGCTGCATGCCGGTCGGAGACTATCACGAGAGGCTGCTCATCAGATAAACAACTAGCCAATTTTGTGAAAAACCATTCCCAAGAAGGGTCATCTTCAGCATCTACGATCCCAAAAGCCAATGGAAATATCTGAAAATTCCCATCTTGTGCGGTTGCAACTAACATAGTACCTTCATACTTCCCATGTAGGTGAGTCCCATCCACGACAATGACCTTTCTTTGATACTTAAAACCTCTGATAGAAGCTCCAAAAGAGAGAAATAGATACTTAAATCTTTTTTTAGAATCAAGTTCTATAGCTGTGATAGAACCGGGATTTGCTAAGGAGATTTGCTCGAGATATGATGGTAGACGCGAATACCCATCTTCTGCTGATCCTCTCACCAATATTTGTGCATATACCAGTGCTCTGTATGAAGTGGTGTAATCAAGCGTCATGCCAAACATGTTCTTCATTGCATCAGTGATATGCTGTGGATTCAACCCATCAATGATTCCAACACGATCAATGAAAAGCCTAGCAACATACTTCGGAGTACAGTGTCTCCGCTGAGAGATTCGGTCTCCCACTGAGCATGTATGTGTTTCCACATACTTTGTTACCCAAAACGTGTTTGTTCCATGCTTCACACTCGCTCTCATCTTCCATCCACAACCACCAACCCGACAGGTTGCCACAAAGAGAGTTTTCGTTGACTTATATATTCTGAAGGAGAACTTACGCTTAACTGCTGTCAACCGCAGCTCTGAAAGCAGTGCATCCTTGCTAACAAAACTCTGGTTGACGTAGATACTGTTACCATTCGATCTTTCTCCTTCAATAGCATAAGTCTTTTCGAATTCTTCAAAACACATATCATCATCTTCTTCCAAATCCTCATCTTTAACCTTTCCATAAACACTGTAATCCTCACCAATCTCGTCCGCTTCAGCAACAATAGAGATATCAACATCCTTCTCCCCATCATCCTCCCCCCCATCATCCTCTTCCCCATTATGATTCTCATCTTCAACCAAATCATTATCATTTTCAAAAAACTCATCAGCTTCATCATCTTCATCCTCCTATTCCCTTTCCTCTGAAACTGTTTCCACCTTGCTATGGCTTGATACACAAAGCCGTACTCCATGTGTTTTGGTTATCTCGAGCAAGTTTTGAACTTATCTATCACTTGTAACATGAATAGGATGAGTGTCTGGAGCCTGCATCATTTCAGCTGGTAACAAGTAGGTTATCTCCACAGATTATGTGCTCATGTCCAGGTTATAATCTTCTTGAACCATTGCAACAAGTTCAGCATGTGTCAAACCTTCACTCAACAAAAATAGTCTCGCTCCTTTGAAATTATCAACCACAAAATCCCAATTAGAATCTTCCAAAAACCATTCTCCATACACTGCATGTAACTGATGCAACATCTGCAAAAATTCAAAATAAAACACATTAGTAAACATAGAGAAAATGAAAGTTTACTAAACATTGACGCAGACGACTGACGGTTAAGTCTTCTGGAAGACATAGACGACTTACATGTAAGTCGTCCAAACAGGTCATTTTTGCAATTGACTTTAAAATGGGACGACTTACTTGTAAGTCGTCCAGATTTGTTTGTTAAGAAAAAATTCTAGACGACTTACTAGTAAGTCGTCCAGGATAAACGGGTTAGTTTTGCATTTGACCGAGTTGTGTCAGATATTTGACTTTTCCTGGACGACTTACAAGTAAGTCGTCTCTGGGAAATCAAAAATTTCAATATTTTATTAAAGCTAGACGACTTACCTGTAAGTCTTCTCAGGTTATTTTGCAATTCGAAAATAAAACTTAAATATTTAACTTTTCCCAGACGACTTAATTTAAAGTCGTCTAGGTAGAGGACTTACTTGAAAGTCGTCCGAGAGAAGCAAGGTTTGACCAGAATCTCGGAAAAAAATCTGGACGACTTCGCTTATCCTGGACGACTTTCAGGAAGGTCCTCTACTTAGACAACTTCCAAGTAAGTCGTCTGGGAAAAGTTAAATATTTAAGTTTTATTTTCCAATTGCAAAAGTAACCTGAGACGACTTACACGTAAGTCGTCTAGCTTTAATAAAATATTTGAATTTTTGATTTCTCGGAGACGACTTACTAGTAAGTCGTCTCCGAAAAGTCAAAGATCTGACACAATTCGGTCAAATGCAAAACTAACCCGTTTATCCTAGACGACTTACAAACAAATTTGGACGATTTAGAATTTTTTTCTTAACAAACAAATTTGGACGATTTATAAGTATGTCGACCGTGTGCTTAGAAGACTTACCCGTAAGTCTTCTTCAGCCAGACTACTTACGGGTAAGTCTTCGACGCGAACAAATCTGAAAAAAAAATCAATTTCATACCTTTCACTAGTGAGATGACTTCCTAAGCACAAATAGTCCTCTCCAACCACCCAGAACCTCAAACGAAAGTAACCCACGAAGATTAGTATGCTTGAATGGCTCTACCAAGCATAAAAAATTTAGAATCAAAAGCTTGAATTTTTTGGATGAATATGGAGACAAAGTTAAAGAGATGTTGTTTTTTGTTCATAACATTTAGTGCCAATCAATTTTAGGTAGTGTCAATCAATTTTAGGTGCATTAAAGAGCTTTAAATTGGTTGTTCATGGTGGTTGTGGTATTGATGGCAATGGCAATATTGTAAATATTTGAAGATGATGAGGTTGAGAGAGTAAAAATGCCATTTTCAGGAAAAAAATAAGAAAAAAATCAGTGGCATTTTCGTAAATAATGTGAACATATGGGGTGAATTGGACAAAAAAAATAACAAAAAAAAGAGAAGTTAGTTTTGTGTTTGACTTTGAGTTTTGAGTCAAATTTGCAAAAAGCCCAACTAAATAAGCTAACACTTAGTACACACTATGATAACTAAAATAAAATGGACCCCATATAATTTTCTTCTTCGTCTTCATATTCTTTTTCCCAAGTTTACTATTTTTTTTGAAAAATCTTAAAATTTGTGTTTACGAATCCTTGTAACTAATTATTATTTCTATTATTTTATTTATCTTTTGAGATACGTGAAATTGCATCTTTCATGGCGGTATAATGGCAATGTATACGACATGGACGTTAACGGCAAAGATCATTTCAAGCTTCAACCATGGTGCCTATGTCTTCTCATGTCGATGTGCTCTGTTCTTGCTCCAAAACCGCCGGCGAGCCTCATGCAAGCTCAATCTCCAAGCTGCTGTGTTCATCTTCTTCATGGTGTCACACGGCGAATCAGGTATGTCGTGTTCTCACTCGACTCAATCCTTCGCGCTGTGTTCTAACTCCTTCTTCCTCGTCGTGATTCATCATCGCCGTGACCTCTGTTCCTCTCTGACGTGCCCTTCAACCATCACGGAAATCTCGAGAGCAACAATGGCTTACTTTAGTTTTTTTTCACGTTCGGTCCCTTAACTTTTTATCATTTGATTTAACCCCAATACTCTTCTGAGTTGAAGATTAATCCTAATACTTGAATCACTAACTTTTCACACTAATCCCAAATGAATCACACGTGTTTATGCTTGGAGAGTTTAGTTGATATTAGACGATATTAGTCGTTCAAATATCCAAACTTGCAAATGAATGATAAAGATGTTTGGTGTACAAAGGAGCTGGTGTACATAAGAGTTTTTGTGAAAGGTTGTATATGTGGACAGTGAAACATATGTGTACACGTTGACGATATAAACCATTAAATCGTTTTAATTTCCAATCATTGTACAAATGGAATGGTGTATATGTGAACCGTTGTACATGTTAATTGTATTTTTTTGTAGGAAAATGTGATTTCAATGTTTATAATGAACAGTTTTAGCTATACATTTGATAAATAAAGTAACATAATTAGTTTTCAAATAAATATTTTTTAAAAATTTACCCAATGAAAAAATTGATGTTATGGTTTGAGAATTTTAAATTAATAAGTAGAGGTGAAAAGTTTTTTGTGAGAAAATGTGATTTAATGGTTTGGCGGAAAGCGTGCATCTCGGTTTTAACTGGCAAACGTGATTTCATTATATATTACTTTATTAATATATGATGTACACATGAGAATATATACACATGTAGTCTTTATACACAGGAGAACTTGTACATGTGTACTTATGTACACAGAAATCATGTATGACCAATTGTAATTCTTGACTATAATATCTATATATTATTATTTTTAAAATGAGTTTATCTATTATAATTTCTAATGGTAAAATTTAGCTATTTTTCGAACCATTTGTTCCTTTCAAAAAAAATCTCAAACCTTTGAAGGAATATATCAAAACCATGTCATATTATTTACAAATAAAAAATTTACCCAATGAAAAAAATTGATGTTATGGTTTGAGCATTTTATATTAATAAGTAGAGGTGAAAAGATTTTTGTGGGAAAATATGTTTTTAGCGGTTTGTTAGAAAACGTGCGTTTCGGTTTTAACGGGCAAACGTGATTTCATTATACATTACTTTATTAATATATGATGTACACATGTGAATATGTACACATGTACACATAAGAACTTGTACATGTACTTTATGTACACACAGTCACATGTATGAGCAATTGTAATTCTTGATTATAATGTCTATCTAATTATTATTTTTAGAATGAATTTATCTATTACATTTCTAATGGTAAACTTTAGTTATTTTTTCGAACCAATTTTTGCTTTCAAAACTATTATTAATGGTAAAAAATCTCATACTCTTGAAGAAATATATTAAAACTATGTCATATTATTTACAAATCAAAAATTTATGTCTACATTTGTAGCTACAAACGTTTTGCTAAAATTATGTACATATGGACATTTTGGAACATGGTGATATCTTATGATTTTATTGATTTTTAATATTTTTTTTATTCTTAATATATATTTTAGTTCGTTTCGGTCTTTTAGGTTTTAATTTCACTTTAATAAATATTTTTAACTTTCGGTGTCTGAAGTGCACAATATTAAAATTTAATCAAAATTTGTAAGATAAATTTGTATGTTTAAAGATTTTGGTGCCAAATTAAGAAGAATAAAAAGATAGAGACCTAAGATGCAAAAATATTAAAATTGGACAAAACTCAATAGATGTATGAAATTAGAATGATGGTTCTCCGATGGCGCCTCAAAATGATGACGACGGCGCGACAACAACGATAAAGATAAATAGAGGACGATGAGGAGTGGAGTTTCTAGACGAGGCATAACAGTGGTGGATCGAGCTCACCACATCTTGATGAAGATTTGCTCGACAAGCAACATAGATGAAGTGACGTTTGTTGTCTGTTGGAGAAGAAGAAAACTGCAATGGAGGCTACGACGAGGAAGATTGTGTCGATATGAAATCAATGACGGTCGTGAAGATATTACGATGTAAAGGTGGTTTCGTTCAGATTCTAGGGTTAAAGTTAATGGTTAAAGAAATAAAATTGTGCGTAGAGATTTTGATGCCGTTTGTTCTACTGCAATCTAAACGCCGCTGCTTTCGTAATCTACAACGCGTTGCTTTCGTTGCCCTTGTTTCCTTCGGCGCTATTGCTTCCACCGCAAAGTTGAGCCATTATTCTTTTGGTTACAAGATAATAGTGAAGGAGATGGGATAGTGATGTGTCCTACTAATTGTATTTAGTCATGTTTTAGTTACGAAAGAAAAGAATAAGTTAAAAAAAAAGTGATCTAAGAGTTGAAAGTGTCCTAGAGTGTAATAAAAATTATAAATGTGTTTTTGTGTATAAATTACTCATAAAAACAAATCCAAGATATTTGGGGATTTGATTATTTCGAAAAAATGTTTTTATTTTCTTCGAAAGAAATTAACTTAATTTATTTATCTTTTTGACAACAACAAAACAAAAAATAATATTTCCTTTTAAGTTGCCAAAAAAAAAATATTTCCTTTTAAAATTATTAAAAACATATCTATATTATTAAAACTGAAGTCACTTTTCGAAATGTTTGGAAACACTAGTAGAATTTTAGCCGAAAATTATGTTTGGATACATGGATAATTTGTTTGGATACTAGAAGCTATATTAAATCCGAAAATTCTGTTTGGAAACTAGGATAGATATTTAAATCGTATCTTTAAATATTCAAAATCAATTAATAATCGAATCCCATGCAATATTATATTACCTAACTTTCTCTAATGTGCCTTCCTTCCCATGTCTTAACTCCTCCAACAGATTAAATTTCTGATTTGATTTTTCTGTTACCATATTCCTTGAAAATCGATAACTGGAAATATAATCAGTTACCATGATCGGAAACGAGTATGATTTGATTTTTCTGTTACCATTTCCTTGAAAATCGATAACTGAAAATATATCATTTACCATGATCGGAAACGAGTATTTGTAATATAAATACTCATAATATATCGACTTCAAATCAGAGTATATTATATTATATTTTCTTGATACACCATAAATCTTCAGTTAATATCCTAAATCTTCTAAACCTAGACCTACCCATATCTATAAATACGTAAGCTAACAATCTAAATTTCATTTCTCCATAATCTCCACTTTTTTTTTACGAAATGCTCTCTACCGCAAGTAATTTGATTCTCATAGACGATGTCAAGCCATTTAGAGACAATTGGCGAGTTCGTGTCAAATTTCTCCACTCATGGAAACCTAAAATGACATATGGAGGAGAAACTCTCGAGTTAGTTCTTACCGACGAAACGGTAAGTCATTTTTAAAAATCATATTCACTCATATATATGACTGTACTATGTGTTTTATGTCTAAGACAACGTGATTTCTTATTTTAGGGTAAAAAAAATACATGCCTCATGCAAGAGAAGCTTTATGTATCGTGCTCAACGCTAACTACCATTGAGAGTATGGAGAGTGATTCAGAATTTCAAGATTGTTGCAGCTCGTGGTCAATATAGACCAACAACACTGCAATATAAGATGACTATCATTGAAGACACGGTGATAAGCCCATCTGATTACCGTAATGATAATCACTTTCTTGAACTTGCTAACTATAAGGAGATTGGTAATGGAACACTCACAACTTATTTCCTGATAGGTAATCACCGTAGACGTATCTTACTTTACTATCTATTTATTTGCTTAATTGTTTTATATTACAATTTTGGAGTTTTACTTGGAGAAACAGATGTTATTGGACAAGTTGTTCATCTCGGAGAAATAACCACGGTTAAGGTTAAGCTAGAGGACAGGAAGCGTGTTGAGTTCCATATACGTAACACCAGGTAATGCGGTTTATAATATTTATTTTTTTATATATATTTTAAATGGGATGTGACTTTGGCTAGCATTGTTTTTATTACGTTGATTATTTATTCAGTGGTGACGAGATTGCATGTTGCTTGTGGGGAAAATATGATGCACAAATTGAATCACATTTGGAAGAATCGAAAGATGAAATTATTATCTGCTTGATTCGATTTGCCAAAATCAACTTTTTCAGAGGTATAAATATAGCTTAAAGAATAAGTCTAAAAAGAACATATATATTAACATCACTTTGATAAGACTTATTATTGTTTAAATTTAGGCGAGGTTCAAATCACCAACTCATTTGGTGCTTCACTTTTGATTCTTAACCCAACAATGGATGAAGCTATCGATTTTAAAATGCAGTAAGTATATATATTTAAATTTATTCTAAGGTCAAACTGATATATAAAATATGTTTGAGATTTTGCAAACTGATTTATCAAATATGTTTTTCATTTATCAGGATGTTGCAAGTCGATCTTCCCCTAGCAGTTTTGGGAAAAAAAAAAGAGAAGAAGAGTATTAGTCAATCTGTTGATGATTGGAATGTAGTCGAGATAAGGTGTATTTCTGAAATCTTACTTGCTGACGAGGTAAATTATTTACGATATATGTAATATATCGCTTATCATATTATTAGATCATAACATTGTTGTTAAACTCTGTAGGCTCAAAGTAGCAAAACCATATGTTCAATTGAAGCTATAGATACATATTGGGGTTGGTACTATTTTTCCTGTAAGTTATACAACCAACGTGTGACTAGGGTTGGTAGGAATGGCAATCAGAACAGAGTACAAGCAGATAAACCATTATTTTGTTTTGATGTTTGTCATGTAGACATTTCTAACGTTATACCCAAGTATGTTATCACCTTCTATTCTATATTTTAATAATCCTAATTCATGATAAATAAATTTGTTGCGATATTGATTAACCTTATAATGTAGGTATAAGCTCCATCTCTTTGTCAAAGACGACACCGGATCATGCACTTTAATGTTGCTTGATATTGTTGCCAAAACTATTATTGGTAACGAAGCTGTTGAACTCTGGGATGGGTCATATGACGAGATAATCATTGCAAATGAATATATTAGTGTCTATCTTTGAGATTTATTAGTTACTTTCATCCTTTTTTTGTTTTTCTTTTTAGATTGAAGATTCATCAATTCTACCTATTCCTATTCAGAACTTGGTTGGAAATTCTTTTTGTTTTGGAATTCTCATTACCAGTGACAATGTAACCAATGGAACAATCACTTTTAAGGTAACTGAAGTTTGGTCTCGAGATCACATTCATAGAATCGAAGCACTGATAAGGGTTTTTAGTCCTCAGAGCAAATCAATGTAGTATTTAAGATTGTCGAACCACAGGGAACTAGTGATCTATAACACTAAGAATACACAAACTTTCCTAATCTAAGCAAATAAGAAGATTGAGTGATTTGTAACAAGCTAAACTCCTAGAATTATAAACAAGGTGATCTCAAATCCTAACAAGAAACAAGCGCAAGAATCAAACTTTAAATCAATAGCTAAGGATAGATCCATGGGCAAGATCATCGATATCGGGTGATTAAGATTCAACCTAGGATGCTCAAACAAAACAATCAACAAGTCTATAGGTCTAAATCTCGTTCAAATAGACTAATCCACTTCCGTGACAATAATCCCTATGCTAATCATGAATTAGACATCAACTCCCGTTGGCCTTACCCAATCAAGCATGCATAAAACACAAGTCTACTAACCACTAAACATCTTGACAACAACTCCCGTTGGCCAAGCATGTATAGGACAATACTAGGTTGTTCAAGCATTTCATCGAACACCTTCCGGGCGTGAAACTACTTATGATCTAGATTAGGTTTCCCAACCTTAACCTAGCATTAAAATCACCTAATAAGCCATAGAACAAAGTTAATCAAGCAAGAATCATCCTAAACATTCACCTAATCACCCTAATCTACTTAACCCATAGATCTAAGAATGTTTACTCAATAAACTCCATGATAAACCTTAAATCCATGTGAGATTCAAGGTTAATCATGTAAGAGAAACAAGATAAGATGAAGTACTTCCTTTAGAATGATCAAAGATTCAAGGTTTTACAATGAGAAATAAGTTCTTAGAGAAAATGAGATAATTTAGGGTTTTGGGGGTCTAAACATATATATAGAGGGCTAAAATCGAGTTGGCTCGCGTGCTCCACCGCGGGTACGCTACCCCGCAGCCATAGCCCGCTCTGAAGGTCTTCAACTTGCGCGCGGGTGCTCTACCCCGCGGCCATGGGTCGCGCTGGTCGCTGCGGGGTGGATATGCCTCCAGTAAATTGGTCATAACTCATTCATTACATCTTCAAATGACTTGAAACTACTTCCATTAGAAAGCTAACTCAATTTCCTGTGTCTCCACAAAATCTCAGCAACAAAGGATTTCTTTAAGTGCTCCATCCATGCTCATCTTTCACCCCTTTTGGATCACAAGTGCTCCCAAACCTCCTCAAATGCATCAAAGGGTACTCCAACACCTAATAAGACATATGCAATGCAAATGATACCTAAGTATGCCTAAATGCTAGTCTAAATGATAATAATAAATTAAAATATGAATCTAAAACTCAACAAAATCAAGAGATATCAACTCCCCCAAACTTGCTCTTTACTTGTCCACAAGTAAACTTTCAAGAACAAGATGAGGAAATATCTAAAAATGGGAGCTAGTGACTAACAAAGACACTTTCTAGCCTTCAACATGATATCCTAAAAGAAACATAGCAAATAGCATGAACAATCTTTTCTATTACACTCTAGCTTCTCAAGGCCTATCTTAACTCTAATATCTCTACACAAGTCACTTACTCATCAATCAACAAGTCTCTTACCAACTCTCACATTCATTAAACAATTGTCTTAAGTGCACTCTTGCAAATGGGCAATTGGTCCTAATCACTTGGCTTGGTGAGAGAAAGGCTTGAAGTTATGGTGAAATAAGAGGGTTTACAAGTTCTTTTATGGTGGTTTACTCTCAAGAACAAGTAGTTTGACATTATGCATAATATATCTAAGAAAGAGAACAACTCATGTATACAAAGTTTGATCCTCATTGTTCTACCCATTTCCTAGACACAAAACAATTACTACCCTTGATTCCCAATGTCAAACACTCTTTCACTCATTCAAAGATCCCAAAAACACTCTCACTTTTAGAACTCTTTTTTTTTTCTTTTGTCCATTAGGGATTCACTATTTTCTTAGCTTTAGCACTTCTCTTTTTTTTTTATTCTTTGAGCTAATATTTTCTTTTTCTTTGATCCCTAATGCCTTATCTTTTCTTAGAATTTTGAGTTCGCTCTTTTCACTCACTCTTTTCCCAACCCTTTAAAATCAAACACTTAATACTTCTTTCCCATCCTATTAGCTAGACAATTGTGAGACCTCAAAGCTAGAAAGTAATGAAGATCAACCATTGTCGTTTCCAATACTCTCAACATTATGCACATCTCAAACTTTCAGAAAAGACCTCACTCATCAAATTGACTAGGGTTTAAAGGAAAGGTAAAGGTAAGGGTGAGGTGAACCATCCAAAGTGAAGATGGCCACTTGAGTTGCCAAAGATTGGTAGAAAGGATTAAGACCAACTCAAGTGTGTGTGAGGTAACCATGATCAAGCACAACAAAAGCCCATAAGCAAGATAAATTAGGTTCATTAACTCAAATAAGATTGGAGTTGGTTTAGAGAACAAGTCAATATCAAGCTCACAACAAGTTTCAAGTAGAGTTTTCAAGGCTCGAAGCATACAAGATTTTCAATAGATGTTTAAGCTACGTGATATGTTTAGCTAGGGTATCAAGTTGAGTTCTAGACATGTGCGCTTTGCAAAGAAATTAAAACACAGCTCCCTATGCATATGGATGCAACCTAAATGCTTGTTTTTGTTGTTTTCGAAATGTTTCAAATTTTTAGGTTTTTCTATGCAAATAAGTATGTACAATGCAATGCATGAAATGCATGACAAGTAAACAAAACAAAAAAACAATGTGAGATAGTAGACTCCCCCCCAAACTTACTTCACACAGTCTCTTGTGTGAGAATAAATTTGAAAGAGAGGTGAAAAGAAAAATAAAACATGATGAACTAAGTATTGACAAAGGTAGAATGTACTTACTTGGAGTTGGCCTTGATGAAACGCAGAACATCAATTTGGCGCCGTCACCGGGTTGCATCAACGGCGCCAAATTTGATAAGGGTTTTTAGTCCTCAGAGCAAATCAATGTAGTATTTAAGATTGTCGAACCACAGAGAACTAGTGATCTATAACACTAAGAATACACAAACTTTCCTAATCTAAGCAAATAAGAAGATGAGTGATTTGTAACAAGCTAAACTCCTAGAATTATAAACAAGGTGATCTCAAATCCTAACAAGAAACAAGCGCAAGAATCAAACTTTCAATCAATAGCTAAGGATAGATCCATGGGCAAGATCATCGATATCGGGTGATTAAGATTCAACCTAGGATGCTCAAACAAAACAATCAACAAGTCTATAGGTCTAAATCTCGTTCAAATAGACTAATCCACTTCCGTGACAATAATCCCTATGCTAATCATGAATTAGACATCAACTCCCGTTGGCCTTACCCAATCAAGCATGCATAAAACACAAGTCTACTAACCACTAAACATCTTGACAACAACTCCCGTTGGCCAAGCATGTATAGGACAATACTAGGTTGTTCAAGCATTTCATCGAACACCTTCCGGGCGTGAAACTACTTATGATCTAGATTAGGTTTCCAACCTTAACCTAGCATTAAAATCACCTAATAAGCCATAGAACAAAGTTAATCAAGCAAGAATCATCCTAAACATTCACCTAATCACCCTAATCTACTTAACCCATAGATCTAAGAATGTTTACTCAATAAACTCCATGATAAACCTTAAATCCATGTGAGATTCAAGGTTAATCATGTAAGAGAAACAAGATAAGATGAAGTACTTCCTTTAGAATGATCAAAGATTCAAGGTTTTACAATGAGAAATAAGTTCTTAGAGAAAATGAGATAATTTAGGGTTTTGGGGGTCTAAACATATATATAGAGGGCTAAAATCGAGTTGGCTCGCGCGCTCCACCGCGGGTACGCTACCCCGCAGCCATAGCCCGCTCTGAAGGTCTTCAACTTGCGCGCGGGTGCTCTACCCCGCGGCCATGGGTCGCGCTGGTCGCTGCGGGGTGGATATGCCTCCAGTAAATTGGTCATAACTCATTCATTACATCTTCAAATGACTTGAAACTACTTCCATTAGAAAGCTAACTCAATTTCCTGTGTCTCCACAAAATCTCAGCAACAAAGGATTTCTTTAAGTGCTCCATCCATGCTCATCTTTCACCCTTTTGGATCACAAGTGCTCCCAAACCTCCTCAAATGCATCAAAGGGTACTCCAACACCTAATAAGACATATGCAATGCAAATGATACCTAAGTATGCCTAAATGCTAGTCTAAATGATAATAATAAATTAAAATATGAATCTAAAACTCAACAAAATCAAGAGATATCAAGCACTCTCGGAACCATCTTCTCTGGCTTGAGACGAATTCATCTACCATGTCAACTGGGGAGGTGTAACATATTTCAATTTACATACCAAATTATATGGATCGATCATTTTTTAACATGTACGTTTTTTTAGCTTCTTATGCTTGAACAAATCTAAGGAAATGTATGGTTTGGGTACTACATAATAAATGGATGGTTTTTATTAGTTTTTGTTCACCATCAAAAGGATTATGAGCAAGAAAAATCTCACAAGCAGGCAAAAATATCGATCATGCAATCATAGGATATAAACTTATTATAAACCATAGTTCGATATTAAGATGGTAAAAATGTCAAAATCAAAATCCGCGCTTTTCTAAGCGCGGGTCAATCTAGTACCATCTTAAAGGTTAAACAATAGCTAGCATGAATTAATTTGGTTTAAAACTCCTGTATAGTGAATAGTGATCCACCTCCTAACCGGTGCAATCATGAAAGAAAAAAAAACCAATAAACCTTTTTTTTGTCAAATAAAAAAAAACAATAAACCTAAGATACTTGACTAACAAGGTAAAAAGGAAATAGAACATTAAATGACCGTTAGAGATTTGATTTGTTTCAAGAAAAAGGAAATAACATATGCAAAAAAAGGAAATAACATATGCAAATACGCGTTTAATCTCTAGGTATTTTTCTTATAAATACAAACTTCACCATTCACCAACACACTTTTAAGTTTTCATCTCAATTTTTCTTGTTTCACAAAACTCTCTGTCTCTGTTACTACCTACGAAGATGGAAACTAAATCCTTCAAGGTCGAAGTCATTGCACATGTAACACCTCAAGGTCTGCCCTTAGGTTTTTTCGAACTCGGTGTTGTCGATACGTCAAAGTGGGGAGATCGAAGAACTTCTCGTGGACGAGAATCACGATGGTAACATCACCAGTCTCGATTCTTACCCCGACCCTTCTTTCCCCGACCAAACCATCCGTCCTCCTCGAAGTCCAAAACTTTGCACCGACCACAGTTCATCAACTTATCGTAGCCGTTCAACGACCACTCTCTTGTCTCGACTTGTAACAGATGGGATTGTTGTCGAATCCAGACGAAGAGACTTGCCACGAGGGACCACCTGTTAAGCTAGATGGGCTTCCAACCTAAAATCAATTGGTGATAAGTGGAGTGACCTATTTATCTTATATATTACTAAGTATCCCTTCCAACAACCAATGTGGGACCTTTGTCCCTAATATGCCCCCTCGATATGATGGCTACTTGAGCGTCAATTTCGGAATGTTCGGTCTATGATCGATGGGCCATCTTTGGGCCAGATCGATGAGGATCGGGTTGGACTTTGTGGATCGAGGGGCTCTGATACCATGTAGATGTATTAGGGCTTAATGAATATTATTAGATAACTGAATACAGTATTTATACTAAGTTACATGAGTTAACTAGGGATTACATAATGACATAAGTACCCTTATATACATTTATACTCTACACACCCCCATCAAGATGGAGGGAGATTAATCACTCCAATCTTGGATTTGAGTTCTTGAAAACGCAAGCGTGGTAGAGGTTTGCGTAAGTGCGTCGGCAAGTTGATCTTTTGTTGAAACATGAGTGACGCGTTAGAGCACCTGATGCGCACGTGGTCTCTGACAAAATGAAAATCAAGGGCAAGGTGCTTCATGCGTTAGTGAAAAACCGGGTTCGCGGCTAAGATACGTGACGCCAACATTGTCGCAATTATACCGGTCGGTGTAGAAGGTAAGGAGACGCATTAGTTCTTTGGTAAGTGATGTGATCCATCGGAGTTTCAGCAGCAGTATTGTGCACTGCACGATACTCCGCCTCCGTGGAAGATCGTGCAACTCCAGTCTGCTTTTTGGATGACCAAGCGATGGTTGTAGAGCCTACATAGATGATATACGCATTAGTGGACACAAAAGTCATCAGTATCACCTGCCCAGTCGGCGTCGGAGAAGCATGGAGATGAAGAGGAGGAGGCGGGTGCTGATGAAGATGCATGGGAAAGTGTCCCTGCAAGATAGCGAAGAATGCGTTTGGCAGCTTGCCAATGTGTATCAGTAGGACGATGCATGAATTGGGATAGCCAGTTGACGCTGTATGCTAATGTCTGGTCGCGATGTAGGCAAATACTGAAGGCTGCCAATGACCATCCTGTATTCCCGTGGATCATCTAGTGGTGTGCCGGAGACGAGAGACAACTTGGGTGTGGTCGCAAGAGGAGTCGAAACCGGTTTGGCATCTAGCATTTTTGAACTTGGTGAGAAGATCAACAACATATTTACGTTGCATCAAGTGAAGACTGGCCAACTGGAACGTTAGCTTCAATCCCTAAAAGTAGTGTAAATCAGTAGGATCCTTTAGAGAGAAGCGAGAGGATAATACCCTGATGCACGCGGAGACCAACGACAAACTACTCCCTAGTAACAATGATGTCGTCGACATACACAAGAATATATAGTACTTGTTCACCATGAAGATAGAATGAACATTGGCGTATCCGCAGAGGAGTTGTGACAACCCATTCGGCAGAAAAAGGACTTCAATTCTTCATACCATGCGCGTGGCGCCTGTTTGAGACCATAGAGCGCTTTCTTCAGGCGACAAACATGATGTGGTCTGTCTGGATCAACGAACTCTGGTGGTTGAGTGACATAAACCTCTTCTGTCAACGTGCCTTGGAGAAAGCATTGTTCACGTCTAGTTGTTTTATCGGGCCAAGACCGAGTACTGCGAGGTGAAGCACAAGCCTGATGGTTTACTGATTTAACAACCGGACTGAAAGTCTCAGCATAGTTGATCCCATATTATTGGTTGAATCCTCGAGTAACCCACCTGGATTATGTACCTATCAATTTGACCATTAGGCAAAAACTTTAGTGTATGAATCCATCTAGTACCAATGACATTTTGATTCGGAGAGGGAGGAACGAGTTCGAAAGTATGATTGGCTAGTTGAGCATTATACTCAGCGCTCTTAGAGCGTCGCCAGTTTGATAGCTTAGATTTTAACCCGATATCTAACTGCAAGTGCACAGTAAAGTACGCAGTAGCAATGCGGGATCGAATCCACAGGGACCGATGATCACACGTAGAGTATCAGACAAGTTACTAGCTAAAGCGATAAGAGATATTTTTGTTTGGTTTTTAATTTCTAAACTTCAATAAAACATAACAAACGAGCAGTAGAATAATTATATGATTTGTAAACAATTTAAACAAGCGTTGGGCAGTGGAAATTCTCAGGGATTTCTTTTCAACAAAGATACAAATTATGATAGACACATAGGATATATTAAGAACCGTTCTAGAACTCAAACACGACGATAGAATTAAACCTACTTCCGCAGCGCTAATTCTCTATGTTATAGAAATTTCCACACTAACTTCCGCTGAGTTTCAATTTCTAAACAAGCATTAAAGAACAGGTTCATTATGTTCACAAAGCGCAATAACATCAACTTCCGAAGGTTAAGGACACTTTGCTCATCTAAAGTCTTTTCAGGAGTTTAAACTATCACTTTCGGTGCATTAAACAACCTTATATCATGAACTAGGTGATCAATCCAATTCAAGCAGTAAGAAAACCAGTAGATGAAGAACCAAAACGTGATCCTTATATCTAAACACGTTTTATGCATCAAGACATCAAGAAATCCCCTATGAGAACCCCTTAACCCAACTAGATAACTACTCACACATAATGAAACAAGAACAGCAAGATTTCTGATAAGAAAACATGATAAAAGTGTGTTGAAACAGAGTAAAGGTTAAGAAGATCTTCTCCAAATGGTTTTGAGATGAACTCCTTTACAAATCTTCAACAAATATCACACAAATCTCTCAAATCTCTCTCAATCTCTCACAAGATCACCCTCTGGTGTTTTTTGGCTTCTCTCCTCGTCCAAGGGTCAGAAATGATGATGCCTCTCGAAATAATTCAATGGGAGTGGGTATAATGAGTGCAAAACTCGCATGTGGGTGGTGGAGCCGGATGTGCCAAGGATCGGTCGATCCTATCGGCTAGGATCGGTCGATCCTTGTCTAGAACGGTCGATCCATGTGGTACGGATCGGTCGATCCATGTCTGTTGATCAGCACATTCTTCTGGTTCGTTATATTTGCTCCATGGTCTTTTCCAAATGCGTTCTATTCCAACAAGCTAACCTGTAACCTGCAAATTTCATTGAAAAACAACAAAACGCATCCGCAAGACCAAAATGTACGTGAAAACCGATTATTTTCCATCCCAAAACGAGTTTAAAACCGGTAAAAATACCGAATATCAAATCCCCCAGACTTAAATCTTTGCTTGTCCTCAAGTAAAGAAGACAAAATTTTGGAGTTCACTTACCCTCAGTAGACCTTACCTTGCATTATTCGCTAACCACATAAATCATAAGCTATTAGGGCAGTCTCCCCAAATCCCCATCAAGACCTCGCAAACCTATCCATACTCTTAACTTTAAACCTGCTAGTCTCAGTTTCATGCAATTAACTCTTTACATTCATTTAAATTGTACGTGACCTTTCCACCATAGAAATCTCCATCAGGTATAACGGGCTTGGTGTTTGGGGGGGGCTGTTTTAGTGTTTTAATAAGTGAGGTTCAAAGTGTTTATGGGTATCAGCTGCAACAGAATAAGGATGCAAAACATTATGCAAAATAGCTGGAGAGACAGAGTATATTGATAACCATGTTTTTCGAACTACTCAAGTCTCAAATGATCAATCCCAATAAACCCTGAACCTCAACCCCAAATAGAAATGATGCATTATCCTTGATCTAAAAATAATTATAAAATCACTAATCTTAAAATCAAACAATGTTTTTTTTTTTAGAACGGTATTCGCGGATAAATGCATTTTCACACTTTTAACACCCAAACTATTTTATTTACACCCCTAGATACACAGGACCGTATCTAGCCACCTAAATGTTCCGAACCTACCTAAGTAGTCGAGTGAAACACGTCTACCCTAATCTCTCCATTATTTTTGCACATGTATGTATATGTAACAGTAGTAGAGAATGCATGGAGATATAAAGAAAGGGTAGGGTGTAGGTGTGATACCAAACTAAAGATGAGTCTGGCCATTCAGGATTAGCAAAGATTGGTAAAATGAGGCGAAGAAAATCTTGAATGTGTATGTGGTGTACCGTTTCCTGATGTAGATTCTGGTCAAAAGAAATTAGATTCATTAGTGGTCAAAATAATTGAGTCAATCACAATTCACTAAAGAACTTGACCAAAGCTTTCTGGAAGGTTGTCTGGTCATGAGGTTCTCTGGTTCGTCTGCGCTAAAAGCCATGTAAAATGGTCAATATGAAATGAAATAGCACAGCATGCAAGGAAAATAGTCTAATGATCGTCATAGGGTTTGTGAAACATCCCTACAGAAATTTGACTCGATAAAACCAAAGAGAGAAATTGAGTTTAAAAATCGACTCTAAAACACACCGAAAGAAAGAAACAAAGAAACAACATCAGTAGCAAACCTCCCCCCAGACTTACTTCACACTGTCTCAGTGTGAAAATAAATTCAGAAGAGGCAGATAAACAAAAGCAAGAAAGAAAATAAAAGGAAAAGATAACGTATCTAGTGGGTTGCCTCCCACTCAGCGCTTGTTTAAAGTCACGAGCCTGACTGTTTTCGTTGGACTCAGGCGAGAGCAGGTTCCGATAAAGGAACGTTGGTTCCTTCTTCTGGTATTGCATCGGAGTAATACGGTTTCAGTCTCTGCCCATTAACTGTGAATCTCCTTCCGTTATCTTCTAGAACAACCGCTCCGTAAGGCCTAACTTCAGCGATGGTGAAAGGTCCAGACCAACGAGACTTGAGTTTTCCAGGAAATAACTTGAGCCTCGAATTGAACAGAAGAACGTGGTCTCCAGTAGCGAAGTTTCGTGGAATTATTTTCCTGTCATGCCATGCCTTAGTTCTTTCCTTGTAGATCTTGGTGTTTTCATAGGCATTTAACCGAATCTCGTCTAATTTGTTTCAGTTGAACCATCCTCCTTTCTGCTGCGGATTTAATGTCGAAGTTCATCAACTTCGTTGCCCAAAAACCGCTGTACTCCAATTCCACAGGTAAGTGGCAGGACTTTCCATATATCAGATTGAAAGGAGTGGTGCCTAAAGGGGTCTTGTAGGCGGTTCTATACGCCCATAAGGCGTCATCAAGCTTCACAGCCCAGTCTTTCCTCGTTTTGCCTACAGTTTTCTCCAGGATCCCTTTGATCTCTCGGTTCGATATTTCAACCTGCCCACTCGTCTGAGGATGATAAGGTGTAGCTACCTTATGCTTTACTCCATGTTTCTTTAGCAGGTTTTCGAACATCTTATTGATGAAGTGAGACCCTCCATCGCTGATAACCACTCTCGGGATTCCGAATCTTAGAAATATCACCGTTTTGAACATTTTCTTGACAACACTAGCGTCATTTGTCGGACTGGCCAGTGCCTCCACCTACTTGGAAACGTAATCCACAGCAACCAAGATGTATTGATTCCCATAAGAAGATGGGAAAG